>PVIR01040481.1:0-13318 GCA_004026965.1 Petromus typicus | reverse complement strand
AGGCTTGAAATCTCAACTGGAATTATTCATTCATTCTACCTGTGGACCCTGAATGTGCTGAGCTCGAAGTAGCAGGATCATTCCCACCATTACAGAGCACTATGCAAGGACTAATCAAGTATAATTAACCTTATTCTTCAATGTCATTACAGTATTTCCCTTATTTCACGGTTAAGCTCTTTTTTTTTTGAGACAGGGTCTCACTTTGTAGTTCAGGCTGGCCCTGAGCTCGGCCTCATACTCGCATTACAGCAATCCTCCTGCCTCTGCCTCCCGAGTGCTGGGATTACAGGCATGAGTCACCACCATGCCTGGCACTGTGGTGTGTGGTACTGGTTGCTGCTGGGCATGTATGTGGTTACCGGGGGATCGAACCAGGGCCTTTGTGCTTGCAAGACAGGAGCCGGAAACACTGAGCTAAATCCCCGGCCACACGGTTAAGCTCTTCTAAGCTCAATAAACTTGCTCTGCTCAAGGCTGCACAGCCAGCGCGTGAGAGGTGTCTCTGAACCCAGGCCGCTGACTGAGTGTAATCTCAAGTTCTCTACCGCACTAACAAGTACAGAGGCTCTTTGAAGCTAGGGATCCTGAAATCACCTGAAAATACCATTTAGGTGTATGAATCTCTGAATTTTTCAGAAGAGAGGGGAGTTTAAGGTGGTCATGAGAATACTATAGGGATATAAGGTAAACAGCTCTCAGTCAAAGTGGGAATTCTGAAACCTAGTCCAACTTCTCTGGTCCTTTAGGACTCAAACTTGCTAAGAGCCCTGATAATCCTTGATGGTTCCTATTTCACAAAAGCTCTGGCCCTGACTTCTTGTGGTCTACTCTACAGCCCTTTCATTCTTCCTAAAATCACGGAGATTCTTTTGTAAATTGTCACAGTGCAATGACATTGTGTCAGTAATACGGACATGTAAGAGATGCTTCAATCTAAAAACCTAGCAGGATGTACATTAAGAGGCCTTCTATGTACTTGGAAGTCTGAGGCACGCAGATCACAAGTTTGAGGCCAGCATGAGCAATTTAGTGAGACCCTGCCTCTTTTAAAAATAAAGAGGCTCGGGGTGTAGCTCAGTGATGGAGTGCTTACCCGGCATGTAGAGAGCCCTTGGTTCAATCTCTAGTGCTGACAACAACCACCACCACAATCCAAACAAGCATTGCCAACGGCCTTAAGCCCTTACAACTGGGGCTCTGTGGCTCCTGCAGAGGTGGCTTCAACATGTGTGCTCTACAATCAGCCTTGTTCCAATCCTGGCTTTATCTCTTAAAAGCTGTATAGTTGCAGGCAAGCATTAGAACAGCTCTGAGGGCTGAACGTGTAGCTCAGCGGTGCTGCACCTGCTTGATAAACACAAAGTCCTGAGTTCAATCCTGGTACCAATCAACAAACAATAAAAACCCAGCTCTGTACTTCCAGTGCCAGAGATGGGTATACAAGTGACACCTGCTTCCCAGGTTGCTGTAAGAATTCACTGAAGTCACATATGTCAGCATTTGGCAGTGTGGCCGTACGGCAAGTACGGTGGAAATACTGGCTCTGAGGAGAAGGTGGAGGACCCTAAAGGGAAAGGCTTTCAATGTATGTGTATTTCTAAAATGTAGCTGGGAGTGGTGGCCACAAGCTCAGACTAGAGGTCTACAGAGCTGGCTTCTCATCTTGATTTTTGTCTGCTTCTTTATCTGTAAAAGCATTGCATTGCCCCAGTGGCCCCATGACCCTTTCCACTGCTCATGCTAACCACGTTTATCACAGATGTCCTACTCCTCGGTGTGTGTCTGCCACTACTCCGCTCCTGAGCACTGAAGCCAGGGTCCAAAGCCAGGCTGCTGCCCCAGCATCTGAAGCTCTCGGAATCCGGCTCCATTCTTCCTTCTGCTGACCCACTGGGACACACTGTCGGTGCTCAAAACACTTGAACACAGGTTGCTCAGCTTCCGCCCCACCCACGAGAACAAACCGGTCTTTCTTCATCTGCCCATAATGAAAGAGAATAGCCAGCAGCTGCATTTCCCAAAATAGCCCCACTGGGCTCAAACACAACAAATCTCAGCTCCTCGGTATGATCTAAAGAGTCGGACTCACTCACGTCTCCTCCTCATGACACAGAACTTTAAACAGTCCACAGTCACTGCCTAGTTTCCCCATCTCTAAGGCGGCCTGACCACAGGGGTAAGGATGGTTCTTGGCTGCCAGGCACATGCCAGGGTCCTGAATGCCATTTCTCTAACTTTCCCTTCTTTAAATGAGGATTTACGGGCAACCAACAGCGGTGATGTGATCTGGGCAAAGCGAAGAGGCCTGCACGGCTCGGGGCGGGCATCGGAGCCGCTCCTGCCCGTCTCGGCCTTTTCAGGTTCCTGACGCCTGGGACCCTGAGAAGGCAGACAGGACATAGCCCTTGTGTCTTCTCCCTGGAGTGCGAAGACCGGAGCTGGGCCGGAGAAGAGCCAGAAGTGGAAGGGGAAAAGCAGATACAGTGCTGGCAAAAGGCTGCAGCCTTCCTCACTTTCTCAAAATGAACCCCACATCCAGATGTTCGCTGTACTCTTTAAAAAATGAATTTAACCCAATGTTGGCTCTAATGCAGGAAACAACTCTATGGCTTCATAATATATTGATGTATTTCCTACCATAAAAACACAGGTTGGAATTACTGGGAACGGTAACAGTTAAAAAAAAAAAAAACCCAAAACTCTACTGATGCTTTGAATCTTTAGGGCTGTCCACAAAACGAAATGCATTTAAACCACTTCCACGATGCAGAAAAATAAGGGATGTGAAAGACAGGAAACTGAAGCGCAGCCGCAGTGTTTGTGTTTCTCAGCTTTGTCATGGTTCAGGTCTAATCTTATCCACACCCAAGGGTGGCCGTGGTGACCGCAGACACCTGTTCACTATTCCTCACCCGCTGCCAGGCGAGTCTCCCTGGACCCGAACAGGGCTTTCCGTACTCTGCCTCCCTGGTCCTGAGGGCAACTGTGTTAAAGCCAAATAGCAAACAAAGCCATTTGCTTGGAAAGAGAAGAATGTTCAATTTTAACTAGAAAAGAAATTATGACAATTTTCCCTCAGAAAATTATTTGCAAACATGGGAAACTCAGAGATGGCAAAGAAACACTACCCTGGGAAGGGTGGAGGCTGACAGAGACAAGTGGCCAACAAATGAGAACCAGGTCCGAGCGCTGCAGCGAGATGATTCAGGATTTGTTGTTATAGAAGAAGACTTCAATGCACACACACAAACCCCCGCGTGGGGCGAGCTTAGCTCTGCGGGTTTCTAAACACCGAAGGGAAAACAGGAAATTAACAACAGAAACTTGCGTTAACGGAACACAAATCGAAAACATCAGCCAAACACCCCTCTGCACGGGCTCACTGGCTTCCAAGCTCAGATCGCACTTTTAGCATGGTTCCTTGGCTACTGCCTCTTTTTAGATGTGAATTAGTCACAGCAAAGGGAATAATTAGACAAAGTGGGTTATTTCTAACTCCAAAAGGGCAACGAAACGACAGATCCTCCATTACTACAGAACTAAATCAAATAATTTCAAAATCTAATTTTCAGCTATATGTTCAAGTGAATTTTAACACCTCAGTTTGTAAACGACCAACGTGGAATCATGCCTGGGTTTCCAACCCATCTTTAGTAAAAGGAAAGTCCGGAACTGAGGCACTGTGGAAGGACCATCTAAGGGGAAGCTGCGCACCAAGAAGCAAGTTAGCACAGGCAGGAAGAAGGTCAATATGAATTGTTCCTGCAGCTTGGCGTGGGGTCACCACAGACTTGGGGAGAGCTGTCTGAAAATGAAACATCCTATCAGCCTGAGGAGGGGCAGGGGTGTCATAGCAACACGTTATTTTAAAAACACTGTCCAAGATTTTTTTTAAAAAGTTCAATTTTTATTTCATCCATTCATCAAAATGGAACAATAAAGTGATTCTAATTAGGAAGAGAAATTTTGGAATTTTGAAGCAAAAAATCAAGTGAAGAGCTGGTTAAAAACAAAGGGGAAAATATTAAAGAAAAAACAATAAAATATATCAAAAACACAAACATATTCAAAGTTCTAAAAACAGTATCATGGGCTAGGGATTTAGCTTAGTGGTTCCGTGTCTGTCTGGCAAGCGCAAGGTCCCAAATTCAATCTCCCATCCCACCTACCACAAAGCTGGGTGTGGTGGCTGTAATCCCAGCACTTGGGTGGTAGAAGCAGAAGGATTGCTGTGAGTTCAAGACCGGCCTGAAGTCCAAAGTGAGTTCAGGGCCAGCCTAAACTACAAAGTGAGACACTGTCACAAAAAAACTTTAAAAAAAAATAGAGTAATAATAATTAAAAAATTAAAACAATATCATTTATACTGGACAAATGGTATAATATTAATTTACATAAGTAAAAATCACCAAACCCTGCTCCTAGTAAATAACTTTTTTTTTTTTTTTTGAGACAGGGTCTCGCTTTTGTGGTTCAGGCTGGCCCTGAGCTCACCCTCCAACTCACATCACAGCAATCCTCCTGCCTCTGTCTCCCGAGCGCTGGGATTACAGGTGTGAGCCACCACGCCCGGCACTGTGGTATGTGGTACTGATTGCTGCTGGGGTGAGTCTCCACGCCTAGTATTGTATGTGGTTACCGGGGGATCGAGCCCGGGCCCTTGCACCTGCAAGACAAGTGGTTTACCGGAACCACTAAGCTAGATCCCCAGCCCCCCTAGTAAATAACTTTAAAAGTTGGACTTTCATTAATTATAGAAAAGAAAAGAATATTCATGATATTACTTATTAAGTTACTAAAATTCAAAATACAAGTGCTAAATTTAATAGTCAAGGCTGATAAGGAGATTGCACAGGATGTAGTGACTCAAGTAAAGAATGAGTAAGGGAGGCTGAGGCAGGAGGCTTGCCATGAGTCCAAGCCTAGCCTGAGCTATACGTACCTCAAGTTCAAGGACAGCCTGAACTACAGTGAAACCTTGTCTCAAAAAAAGAAGGAACAACTAGAAGAGACAGCCCACCAAAGCAGACAGAGATGGCAAAGCGGCACAAAAAAAAATCTCTCAACATTGTGTCACTAGAAAAGTGCAAATTAAAACATCAATGAGATATTAATACACAACGAAGAATGGCAAAGATCAGAAGGACGACAAGGACACGGAGTGACAGGAACTCTTATTTACTGCTGGAGGGAATGCAACAATAGGACAGGCACTTTGGAAGACGCTTACAAAGCCAACCATACGCTTTTATATGAGCTGTGACTGAAAACTACAGGACTGTTTACATTTAAAAAGATTTATTACAGTAACAGGCATCCTGCCATCAATCACCCTCAAAATATTCCCCGTCTTTGAACCCTTGTATCCTATTGTTCTTGCCACTTTCTGAAGCAGCTCTGAAAGCCCTTTCTAGTTATACTGTCGTGGCTGCCTTGATGTCCTGAATTGATTCAAAATGTTTACTTTCATGGTCATTTTGACTTTGGGGAAGAGCCGGAAGTCACACAGCGCCAGAACCAGTGGACAAGATGGATGAGGACACACTGTGTTTTCACACGCTGTTTCTGTTGGAAGGGGACCAGCAGCAGCATTCAATGTATTTCTGATCATATCTCATAAAGACATGAAGGAGGACTTCCAGAAATGCTTCGGAAAGTAGTAAGAGAGATGCATGTGTTTGAAGCTAGGGGTGTACTCTGAAGAGGATTAACGGCAATGTGTCTTTTACTGTGATAATTTTTTAAAAATTTAAGCCTTCACCATATATCGTGATCACTCCTTGTATGATCCAGCAATCACGCTCTCTGGATATGTACCAAATAAGCTGAAAACTTATTTCTATGGAAAAATGTGCATATAAACATGTGTAGCATCCTTATTCACAGTTGTCAACAAGCTAGATAACGACCAAGGTGTCTCTCAATACACAGCACATTACTCAGCAGTGAGAAGAAATGAGCCAACAGGGGGCCCAAAGACACGGAGGCAACTTAAGCGCACATTGCTAAATGCACGAAGTCAGTCTGAAAAGGCTGTGCACAAATTACTCCAATTCTATAACATTCTGGAGAAGGCGAAACTAGAGACAATAAAAAGAACTATGGTTACTAGAAGTCTTGGGTGAAGGACAGAAGGATGAATAGTAGGAGCACAGGGGACTTTTAGGGGAGCAGAACATTTCTGTTTTATACTGTAAGGGTGACATGACATCTTTTGGCAAAACCAACAAACTATACAACCCAGCGTAGGCTCTTGTGTAAACTAATACTCCACTGAGGCTGGTTCAACATTGTGACATATAGACATGACAGTGCAAGGCATTAATAATAAAAATGAGTAGATGAGGCATTTCTATAAACTTAAAATCACTTAGGAAATTCTATTACTTAAAAAAATCCAGGTTCCAGGAAAGATGAAAAGTGGCACGCACTGGTGGCCCTCCCCACCCTGCAGCGCGGGACCCCTTTCTGTCAGCGAGCGCGGCTCACAGGATGGAGCGTGCCAAGTCTGGGTGGCCCAAGGAAAGCAGAGCATGGTCAAGAGACGGCTGGTGCTCTGACCAGCAATGGGAGGTCAGCGCCAGCTTTCAAAAAGCATACGGGAATGGGTCTTACAAATCACATCTTTACTGAAGACAATTTGAAGAAATCGTATGTTTTAAATCTTGGAATAGGACACACAAGATCTGCACTACAAGAAGACGTGAATTAGAGAATTGTCAGCCCTTTGTTGTGGAGATACCCCATGGGAAAATAGCTGTGGCACACAATGGTGAATTGGTGAATGCTCCTCAGTTAGGAAAAAGCCTCTGTGTCATGGTACTGGTCTGTCGACAAGCTTGGATAGTGAAATGATTACCCAGCTCCTGGCATATACCCCTCCCCAGGGGCAAGATGACACCCTAGACTGGGTAGCAAGGAATAAAAACGAAATGAAGGAAGCACCCACAGTGTACTCCCTGCTTATAATGCAGAGAGATGTTCTACGAACAGTACAGGACCCTTATGGAGTCCAACTTCTGTGCTTTGGTCGTCTTATTCCAACTTGTGATATAAATGACAAAGAGGAAAAAAAAATCAGAAACTGAAGTGTCTTCAGAACCTTGTAGCTTTCTATCTCTTGTGTAATATACGACTGTAAATTCTTTCTTGGGGAAACTGTGGAAATATCCAGACATGGTGTCTGAACTCTTGATAACATATCAAGTCTGAAGGAAACCCAGTGGCTTTTTGTACCTTTGAATATGTTTATTTTGCAAGACCAGGTAGTATGTTTGCAGACCAAATGATTTATACAGTGAGATTACTGCTGTGGCCAGCAGCTGGCAATCAAAACATCTGTGGATGCAGATTTGGTCAGCACTGTTCCAGAATCTGCTACACCTGCCGCCCTCAGCTACACAGACAAGAGTGGACTTTCATATGTGGAGGTGTTGTGTCAAAACCGTTATGTAGGAAGAATCTTTGTCCAGCCAAACATGAAATTAAGACAACCTAGTGTTGCAAAAAAGTTTGATGTTAGACAACTTTAGGGGCAAAAGAATTGTTCTTATAGATGATTCAATTGTAAGAGGCAATATCACTGCACCCATAATAAAACTGCCCAAAGAATCTGGTGCAAAAGAGGTATATATTTGAATAGCTTCACCACCAATCACCAATTTGGAGAGGTTTCTCTCCAAAACCCTCCTATTTTTTCCTATATAGCATTTCTCCTAGCGCCTACAAAGAAAAACATCTATTCCAGTAGGGCATGGTAGCACACACCTAGCACCCCAGCTACTCAGGAGGTTGAGACACAATTGGAAATTCAAGGTCAGCCTGGGCAACTTAGTGAGTCTATCAAAAAATGGAAAAAGATGCCAAATGCGGTTGATTTACGCCTGTAATCCTAGCACTGAGGAGGCTGAGGCAGGAGGATTGTTGTGAATTCAAGGCCAGCCTGTACTACACGGGAGACCTTGTCTCAAAAATCAAAAATCATAGGCCAGCGATTATAGCTCAGCAGTTCCGGCGCCTGTCTTGGAAGCATAAAGGCCTGGGTTTGATCCCCAGTAACCACATACAACAATGCTAGGTGTGGTGACTCGTGCCCACCAGCAATCAGCACCACGTTCCACAATGCTGGGCACGGTGGCTCATACCTGTAATCCTAGCACTTGGGAGGCAGAGGCAGGAGGACTGCTGTGAGTTCCAGGCTCGCCTGGATATATGGTGAGCTCAGGGCCAGCCTGACAAGGAATCCCCTGTCTCAAAACAACAACAACAAAAACAACAAAACAAAAATCAAACAAAATGAGGAGGCTGGAATGTACCGTAGTGACAGAGTGCTCCTGGGGTTCATTTCCTGTGCTGCAAACTGCACTACTGATGAGGTCCAGAGCAGGCCTGAGCTGCACAGGCTGTAAAGAGTTAAGGCCACAACTGGCTTGTTTATAGGAGTCCAGCCAAAGCCTACATTCTAAGGTCAGAGTAACTCACAACCAAATTCTGTTCCCTCAACTAAAATCTTCTAATTAGAAGGACAATGTTCTAATTACAACCATATTATTTTGTCTATTCTCTTCCTAATTCGAGAATGCTTTGTGTTATGACCCTTGGTTACGTTAATTTCCATAGAAACCACGTGACTACATGTCCTCTAATGTAGTTCATAGCTCCTCTTTACCCTGATTACCACCAACAAAAATCAGTGGCTTAGACTAGGACCTTTGTTGGCTGCACTGGCACTGGTCATCCTGGAACTCATCTCTCTTTTTTGCAGTTTTCAGGTTTTTTTGAGACAGTCTCACTTTGTAGTTTAGGCTGGCTCCGAACACATTATGTATCTCAGGATAGTCTCGAACTCTCAGTAATCCTCCTGCCTCTGCCTCCTGAGTGCTGGGATTACGGGTGTTAGGTGCCACACCTAGCACTGTGGTATGTGGTAATGGGGATCAAACTCGGGACCTTGTGCTTGCAGGCAGACTCTGGAATCACTGAGTTACATCCTTGCCCCTCGCTTTCTATTTTAGTTTTATTTTTTCCTTCAGGTCTGAGTTGTACACTGGGTAGGAGACTAGAATCTACTGTGGAGATTTCTGGTAACATTTCAGGGTCCCCAGTATTCCCAGTAATACACACACACAAACTGCATAGATGTCTATTACTATGAACTTCTATATTATGTAAACACAAATGAGGAAGCTCCTATTAACTTGGAAAGATCTAAAATGTCCATGGAAGGACAGTCAAGAAATTACTAACCAGGAAGAACTGAGCAGAGCTGAGTGGTGGGGGCAAGACCAGGAAAAGGATGTCTTTTATAGTTTAGTTAGGCTCTGACAATGTTTCGTCTATGCAAGATGAATGAAAAATTCCAAAAGTCTAGAAGTATGATTTGCACCCCCTTTGCTAGCTCCAGGAATACCTATGATCCCCAAAAATCATCAGGTCTAGACAGTTAGGTGATGAGAATGAATCCATGTGACACCACTTGAGCCACAATTCACAAGTGTCACTACGGGATTCCACGTGGAAAGCTAGTCCAGTTGATCATAAAGGAAGAGATAGGTTAATTCTGGCTAACATAGAGTCTCAGTGGGGACTACTCCTCTCCCTTCCTGCTCCACGCTGCTCCAGTCAGATATTTCTCAGGTTTAGAGGATGGTCTCAAGCAGGGAAAAAAAATCTGTGTAGGTGCGGCTGAAGCAAGCACAAAGAAAAGATCTCTGGTCTTAGGTACCCAACAACACCCCTGCACCTACGCCTCAGGTGAGGCTATGATCTCAAGAAGCCCCCAGTTCCTTTGGTATCTTAATTACTTGCATTTCATACTACATCAAAAATCTCAAAGCTGGAAAGAATTCCAGCAAATGAACAGTTACAAAGTGAGGTCAGAGATGAACAGCTCACTGGACAGCAAGGGCCGGGGAGTGGTGGACCACAGGTGTGAGGGGAGATGCTCTTTGACACAGCGAGCACTGGTCTGGAAGTTGTGAGGCTCTGACTAACCCATGCCACACAGCAGACCGCTGGGATTCTGAGCCGCAAGCCCTGTACCCTACCAGCACAAGGACAACTGCATAGGGCTCCCCCACCATTTCTATATACATGAGGTTTGTCTGTGGCTGTAGTAATCAGCACTTGAAGTAGGGTAAAGATGACAGCTTTACCTTCACTTGGGTTGGTTTTTTTTCTTCCAACCCACTAGGATAAATTTTCTCCATTATTCTAAGTGATAGATGATGATTAAATGACTACTCCAAACTAGTTTTGAGCAAGGCTTACCAATGAGTATGGGCTCTATCTTGTGTTCTTTTTTTTTTTTTTTTTTAAGGTTTTTTGAGACAGGGTCTCACTTTGTGGTTCAGGCTGGCCCTGAGCTCAGCCTCAAACTCACGTCATAGCAATCCTCCTGCCTCTGCCTCCCGAGTGCTGGGATTACAGGCGTGAGCCACCACGCCCGGCACTGGTATGTGGTACTGGTTGCTGCTGGGGTGAGTCTTCACACCCAGTATTGTTATGTGGTTACCGGGGATTGAACCCAGGTCCTTGCGCTTGCAAGACAGGCGCCGGAACCACTGAGCTATATCCCCGGCCCCCCTATCTTGTGTTCTTGTTTACCTGGTCAGACTCTCCTCATAATACAGTAGTCCCACTCACCATCCTAGCTTTTGCTTTCAAAGTTACCATGGTTAGCCACAATCTAAAAATATTATGTGGGAGATATCAGAACTAAACAATTCTTTTTTTTTTTGAGACAGGGTTTCGCTTTGTAGTTCAGGCTGGCCCTGAGCTCAGCCTCCAACTCACATCATAGCAATCTCCTGCCTCTGTCTCCCGAGTGCTGGGATTACAGGTGTGAGACACCATGCCCAGCACTGTGGGATGTGGTACTGATTGCTGCTGGGCGTGAGTCTCCATGCCCAGTATAGTATGTGGTTAATCAAGGGATTGAACCCGGGTCCTTGCGCTTGCAAGACAGGCGCCGGAACCACTGAGCTAAATCCCTGGCCCCAGCACGATGAAATCTTGTGCTGTCCTGCTGCATCCCTCCAGGGACAGGGATCACCCCTCTCCCAGGGTATCCATGCTGATTATGCATGCACTACCCTCCTACCAGTCATATAAAGGCTTCTCAGTGATCAGACTATCCTGGACAGCAGTATTTTACTTAATAATGGACCTGTATTTTACTTAATAATGGTCCTAAAGTGCAAGATTAAGTAATGCCGGTGCTTCAAACATGCCCAAGAGTGGCCATAAAACACTTTCTTTAAGCAAAAAGGTGAAAGTTCTCAGTAAGAAAACATAAAACTGTATGCTGAGGTCGCTAATACCTATAGTAAAAATGAATTTTCCACCCATGAAATTGTGAAGGAAGAATACATTCATGCTAGCTTTGCTGTTGCACTTAAACTGCAAAAGGTAGAGCCACAGTACCGTGACAAATGCTTAGTTAAGAAGGTCAGGGTAGCTTTGTGTATGTATATACAGGAAGAAAAGAGTACATACAGAGCTCAGTACTGGCCAAACTTTCAGGCATCTAGTGGAGGTTTTGTCTTGGATGCCGCTGGATAAGCCAGCACCACTGTTCCAACATCCAGCAGGTGTGAGGGTAAACCCAGCTAAAGACAGTTCCAGATGCATTAGCGGATCACACCAACAGTGTGTTTTCCTTAATACTTGGCTCTCTGTGGGGCAAATAACACATTCTTAATGTCATACTGATTATAATTTGTTAGCCCCTAACAAAGAATGTGCCCACAGATACCAAATGATGAATACTGCCAAGTTATATAGCTTACTAAGGCCTCCCCCCGCCCCCTCAATAATGGAGATTCTGGGAACTCTATGTTACATCCTTAGCCTTTTAAAAATTTCATAATTCCATTTGGAGACAGGGTCACACTAAGTTGCACAGGCCGGCTTTGAGCTGAAATCCCACCGCCTCAGTCTTCTTGGTAGCTGAGATCACAGGCATGCGAATGTGCCCTGTGCTACCTGAGCCCTTTAGTGCAAATCTGAAACCTGATTTAGTTCCACTTATTGTGAATGAGACCTAAACGAAACTTCTAAGTGCAGATTTCATCTACTGTAAAACTATGAGCTTCTTAAGAGATGCCCTAGAGAGCTCACGTTGCAAAAATGAGGGCGGGATGGAATGAGATCTACCAGCACCTTCCTTCCCAACCATTTCAACTCTTCCCCAGTCCCAGGTAGCTGAACACTTGTTCAACTGGAATGTCACCTTGTCTCATCTCTGACATCCATGTTTACTCTTTCTTCTCAGACCCAGGTCAAGGGCTAATGCCACACTCCAACTCTGTGCTCCTCTGCATCTGACAGTGGCACTGTGCAGGCAGGCGGCTCATCTGCTGTGCTCTATGAGGGTGCAGATTCACTTTCCATATTGTATCCTTAAGTGGCACAGCACCCAGCACATGGCAAAAACTCCCTAGGTATCTCCTTGGCAAATAAATTACCATCAATTTCACTATGCCATTTAGAGGTTGGCAATTTCCAAAATGCTCTCAACACACAGATACTGTGTTTATTAAGCATGTAATTATTAGCTCTCACAGCTAGAGAAGGGCTGGGAAGGATGTTCATTTCTAGTCTAAATTTAGAGATCATTTGCAGTGAAGACACAGTCTCAAAGAATCACACAGCTACCTGGTAGTGGAGCATATCCTGACACCTAACCCGCCAGTGTCCTTTCCATCGTATTCCTCTGCCTCTTGCCAGGTCCTGGGAGAACAGGTAGCTTTCTAGGGTCCGACACAATTGTACACCCAGGTGCTAATCAACAATTCGACTCTCAGAACCAAAACACATCTCATGTAAGACATGAGCCCTGTATCCCTTCCTTCTCATAACCCGCCTCCCAGTGAGCATTCCCGTTTCAATAGGTGGGAATTCTACCTTTACTGTTCAGGCTCAAGATGTAAAGGTCAGTTAGCGTCAACATCCAATCCGTCAGCAAATTCTGTTGGGTTGTCTTACAAAGTCAGTCCAGAACCCAACTACTTCATGCTCTTCCATTACTGTACTGTGCATCTAAGCCACTCGTCTCTCGTCTGGACCTCGGAGGCAGTGGTCTAACTAGTTTTCCCTTTTTTACCCTTGTCCCAGGACAGCTGATTCTCAATAGAGCAGCCAGAATCATCTTTTCTGAGCAGCAGTGAGATCAAGTCACTCTCCGGCCGAGAATCCTTCAACGATGTCCGTATCGTTCACAATTCACGGTGAGTCCGTGGCTGTTACCCAACACATGGGGCCTCAATCCACTCCCCCTCTAACAGCTGATATTTCTCGCTCTCATTACACTGGC
>PVIR01040480.1:0-13291 GCA_004026965.1 Petromus typicus | reverse complement strand
AAGAAGGATGGGAGAGCTTTTCTCATCTTTAAAAAAAAATATTATATATGAAAAGGAACCGAAGACTGGGGAACCAAAAAATACAGAAAAACTATTACAGAGGTGTGCCAGGCAGTAAATTAATGAAAGATTATGCTTTTTCCTTGGAATTCAAAACACTTATTATATGTATCCACTTGTTAATATTTATTAATTGGTATAATTATTTCTCATTCTAAATAAATACTACTCATTTTCAGCCTAATTCCATTTATAAAGTTCAAATTTTTTTAAAGGGGGGTTATGTAAGACAAGTTCTCACTATGTAGTTCAGACTAGCCTCAAACTCACTATGTAGCCCAGACTGACCTCAACTCAAAGTGATCCTCCCGCCTCAGTCTCTCAAGTGCTGGAAGCCACCACACCTAGCACCAACAAGTAAATTTAAATACTGACTTAGACAAATCATAAGCGATGCATTATGTGTAGTGTGAAATAGGAAGGCTTTTTTTTTTTTTTTTTAGGTCCCAAGGATTGAACTCAGGACCTCGCACTTGCCAGTCAGGAGCTGTACCACTGAGCTACATTCTGGCCCAGTATTCAATTTCTTAACTTCGGTGGAGTCACATAGATGTTGATATTATAAGCACTTGTGAACTATACTTATAAAATTTTTATATACTTTCTGCACCAATATTATATTTCACATTATATGTTTGTACAAATCATATTTAATAAAATTATAAAACTAAAACTAACACAGGTATTACACAAAAAAGGAATGATTTGCTAAGATTACAAAATGTATAGCCCTATTACTGGAATAAAAATAATTAAAATCAATTCTAGCTGATGAAAGTTGTTTCCCAGGAGTTAGCAACTGATATTTCTACACGTCAAGTGGACTAGAACAGTTAAGTACATGGATGGTACATGGCATGGTGAGAATTTTCACTGCTGTAGGAAGAACTACCAATAAGCAAAGGGAAAGAGCTAGAGAGATTTCTTCTTGCTAACAGTTTAGAGTCAGAGACATCAGTAAGCACTTACATTAGCATAATACACCCAGAGCTGGTTGCATGTAGGAATGTGCACATGCGCATGTGAGTGTTTATGCATGTGTTAGTACATACATCCATATCTTTGCTTTGTTGGCTAAGAAGGCTTAAAATAACACTCCAGGAAGCAATGAACGCCTAAGGACTATATTGAAGTTTCTAATCCTATTCTTCCACACAAGAAACTACAGCTTATTAGATAAAGGACTAATTCTAGAAGTAGAGCAGGAAATACATAAGATGAGCCAAGAGCATATTTGATGCAAAAGTAAAGAAGTTTAAGAAAAAACAGGAAAGCCCACATGGACGTGGGCTTAATCAAAGAAATCCCAGCTGCCAGAGTGGGGACAATGTGAGCAACAAAATAAACTAGTTGGACTATAATTCAGTGCATTAAAAAAATTACTCATGAGTCCACAGTGATGTGAATAAAGGAAGGAATAAAGGAATGGGGGGAGAAAAGACAAAAAATTCCAAGTAATTTACATAGATACTTCACCCTAAAAGAGAGGGAACCAAAGGATCTGCTCTTCATGCATGAGCTGCCACAGGACTTAAATATTATGTACAGAAAGGGCAGAAAGAGTACTTCACAGTGACAGGCCAATTGCACTGGAGCCAGCTAATCAACACCCACAGCAAGGGTCATGAATCAGGCTGCCAGTACATATCTTTAAAATGATCTGATGACCATAGCACTTTACCTCCATGATTTTACTCCCCAAAATATGTAACCTCCATCTCTCTGTAAGAAAAACATCAGATAATTTCAAACAGAGGAGAACCTACAGTAGAACCACCCCGCATTCCTCAAAATTGTCAAGGTCACTCATGACAAGGAAAGCCAGAGAAATCATCCAACCTAAAGAGAAGGTAAGGACACACATATGTCATACGGTATTCCAAGTGAGATCCTAGAACCAGACACAGGACATGAAAGAAGAACTAAGACAGTCTGAATCAAATACAGATTTCAGTTACTGTCAATATATCAGTATTCTTTCAGCAATGAAATAAATGGATCATATTAAACAGATAAGATTAATAAACGAAACTAAAACTGAGGTCTATTGGGACTCTGTTTTACCTCTATAATTTTCCTGTAATTCTAAAATTGAGATAAAAATTTGACTACTAAACAGTCTTTAAGACACAATCAATAGGTCATTGCAACCAGAAATATCTGTGATATAGGATGCAGGATACGTAAAAAAATCTTCAAAACTATTAGAAGAAATCTTAAGAGAATAACTTTATCATCTTGAGTTAAGAAAAACCTGCTTAAGAAGAAAAAGATGCAGAAGAAGAAATGCAATAACCAAAGACTGGTTTGACTACATAAACGTCTTTACTTCTGTAAATAAAAATATTATTTAAAGAGGAGAGGACAGATGGCTGACCAGAGGAAGTGATATTCAACCTATAAGGCCCAAAGAACTAATACAAAAATAAGAAATGAAGAAATAAATAAATAAATAAATAAATAAGAAATGAATTAAAAATGACAAACAATACAAAAATGCAGAAAGTATATGAATAGACAAATCACAGAGGAATAAATGTCTATTAAATAAATGGAAATATTTCCTCTCTCTCTTTTCTTTCTACCTGTTTGTCTGTCTCTATCTCTGTTTCTACCTGCCTCTCTCTCTTCCCTCCCTCCCTCTTCCTCTCTCTGTCTCTCTCTCTCTCTCTCTCTCTCTCTCCATATCACAGGTTTCTGTCAGTTGCACTCTAAATTCTGTTCTGCTACACTGACCCAATGATATATCAGTAGCATCAATATTGCTGTGCTGCTTATGATTAAAAATCACCCCAGGCTGTCAACCGTCTCTGAAAGAGGAGTAACTAAGAGGTGACCAGAGACCAAACACCACACTCTGGAGCGTCCCTAAGGGCCCAGACCTTGGAGGAGACACATGTGTGCCTCATGTAAAACTTGCTCAGACACAAAGTCAAAAATTCCCCAAAAGGGGCTGGGGACTTAGCTCAGTAGTTCCTGCAACTGTCTTGCAAGCACAAGGGCCCGGGTTTGATTCCCCAGTAACCACATACAATACTGGGCGTGGAGACTCACCCCAGCAGCAACCAGTACCACATACCACAGTGCCGGGCGTGGTGGCTCACGCCTGTAATCCCAGCACCCGGGAGGCAGAGGCAGGAGGATTGTGATGTGAGTTTGAGGCTGAGCTCAGGGCCAGCCTGAACCACAAAGCAAGACCCTGTCTCAAAAAAATAAAATAAATAAATAAAATTCCCCAAAGAAGCTCCAGTCAGTATTTCAGATTAGCACTGAGCAAGATGGCGACATGTGGGAAGCTCATCGTAAGTTCTAAACAGCCTGTGATGATTTTCATGATCGATACCTAAACTGTCCTATAAGTCACAAATACTCCATTTTAATCATCCTTTGAGTTATATGTAAGCAATGATATTTTGCACTCAATTAAACTAACACATTTTTGATAACTAGCAAGGTATGAAAATTAATTCATTACACACGGTAATAAATTTATGGTTCAAATATATTTTCCTATAATTTCCCAAACCACTATGGAAAATTAAATCATTTATTTTATGGAATAGAAGGCAGTGTGGGACTATATAAAAACTAAAAGAAAAAACTTCAGTCATTAACTGATTTCCAAGTTAATGTCTGGGGAAAGAAAAATTTATACAATTTAACAATCAGAATTTCTTCCTGACAAAAACAAACCCGTAGTGGAAATTTCAGTGGGGAAAAAAATCATTCTTGATGGATAAAGATGAGATAAAGCTTTCCAAAATATAAGTATGGATGTGATTGAAAATAGTAAAGAATGGTATTTGCAAATACTGCAAAAGAAAATACCAACGTAACAAATGACAATTCCACTCTTTCAGCTCTTTCTGAAAATATGGTGCCAGGGACTGGAACGGTCCTGTCCGAGACCACTGCCTCAGCTGGTTAAAGAACAGGACCAGGACAGCCCAATTCAGCAGGGGCAGCACAGTGTGGAGGATGTTCTTTCTAGTCACCCTATGTCACCACTTTTTTTGAGAGATCATAAAAATGATTGCACAACTCAACCCCACACACTTTCTTTCCTTCCTTCTTTTTGTGCTGAGAATTAAACCCAGCAGCTAACGCATGCTAACCACATGTTGTACCACTAAACAACATCCCCAGTCGCCTCTCAAATTTTAAAGTTGTTAGAGGCAACCAAGAATTCGTGCTTATGCAAAGTTCTGCTTCTGAGGCGAGCAGAGGGACCTCAAGGGGCACCCATCACGCCCATGTCTGTCCAGAGAGGCAGATTTTGCATGAACATGTGCACGGTCTTTTTGCTTTCCTGGAAATGTTTATATTGTGTATCACGAAATCCCACAACCAGTAATAAAATTAAAGAGGCTTCCTAGTTTTCATTTAATCACTTAATGCCATGGCCAGGTTTCACCTCTGACAGCAGAGGAACAGAAAGCAGAAGGACAGGATGCAGAGGATGTTTTCTTCCTTCAAGAAAACAAACAAGAAGTCTGAAGCCAGTGCGGCCAGAAGCTCCTGCTTGTCATTACATCTCAGTGAAGGGAGTGCATGTGGGTCTCACAGTGTTGGCCACAATTTTCTGTTTGATTCAAAGACCTAACTGTTAAAAAATTAAATGCTGGTAATATTCCAAAAGCAAGGCAGTACACGAGCACCGGCACCTGGAGAAGGCAGCAGCACAAAACGCCCTGGCAGGTCTGTGATGGAAGATGCGTCCCAGCCAGTGTGAGGCCCTGGTGCTGTCACAGAAGCCACGCAGCACCTCTCTGCATATACTTGCAGCCCTGCTGAAGCCCTCGGGCCCCCCAGGCTGAGGCTGAGGCAGGGGCGGCACATACTGTCCAGGGCTCACATACCTGTGTCGCCAGCAGAGCCCGTGGACAGGGCTGGCATGGTGTAGGCTGAGGGCGAAGGGCCGCCCCTCACTCGTTCCGGGTGCAGAAAACTCAGGGCAGCTCCAGCTCAGCGACCACAGCCACTGCCTCAATCGAGATTTCTATGTCGTGTGAGCGGTTTCTAGAAAGAAAAGAAACACTCATGTTCACATATATAAACACAGGAAAAGAACATCACTGAATTGCCACATTCTGTAACTGAGTCAAACTTCTTTACTCTGTTACACTGGCGGAGAGATTACACTTCTGCAGTTTCTTCCACAGACAGCACGCGGATATTCAGCGGGAGACTTTCTGACTTGGATGTGAGTTGCTAATTGAAAACATGACTGCTCTTCATGCACGTGTCAAAGCTCCCTTAAAGATTTTACATTTGATTTGGGGGCCGCAAATGGGACATATGGAGAACTTTAAGAAGCTTCTGTAAGTAAAAGCTAGTCTAAAATTCCTTCCCTCTGTTATCGTAATTCTAGCCATATTTCCAAATGTGTAACAGAGACCATATGAATTGTCAGTGACCTAGAACTAATTGTGCTTGTTAAAGAACTCATTCTAATATGACGCTGTAAAGTTCTCTAGCCGAAAATTACAAATGACCTTGAAAGAATTTTTACAAACACTGAAGGAAACTATTATTACAGGCTTACAGAAGTTGTAATCTAAACTAAACCTAAGGATACAAGATAATAAGTAAATTCTTTTAGGAAAAATCAAGCTCTGCTGGATGTTGGAAAGTATGACCTTTTTTTCAATAATCATCCTAAATAAGGAGTATAGAACAATACCGGCGCACAAGGGTTTGAGAGTTTGGCTTAACATCTAATCCTGCTCAGTCTCTGATCAGGGACAAGTTATTTAATCTTATTGAGCCTTAATTTTCATATATGCAAATGAAGACAATAATTTAGAACGATTAGATAATTAAATATGCTAAAGCATAAATTACAGTCTCTTGCATAATATAAGCAAACAATAAAAGCTGGCTGTATGGCAGGGTTTTTTAAATTCAGGCAATATCATTATGAAATTAAAACATAAAAGAAAGCAGGAAGATTAAAATTTACATTGGCCTAACACCTAGAAAGTGACCATGTGGTTTAAATTTGGATCACTAGTATCTAATAATGGAAAACACAGTCCATCTACATTTTTGTAGAAATCAGAACTACACGAAGTGTTTGAATTTATTTTTAATGAAGTCTCTCAATTCTCTACACAGCAAATTCAGTCTTCTAAAAGTACAATTTGACATATATTAAGGACAAGAAAATCAGCACTGTAAACACCAGAAAAATTGGCTCACTTCAATTCTTCGTGCATTTAAATTAATGATTCCTATCCCAGAAGAAAGAAAAATGAGCTCCTCAAACTTTACTTGAATAAAAATACAACTCTAAAATTTCTAAAGTAGCTTTTTAATTGTAGCAGTGAAGTGAGTATAAAAAAGTTCACCCTCAGATAGACATTCTTGGACTAGCTGTCTGTGTCAGTGTCTTGAAATCTGCTTCACATTATCCTAAAGGCGGACACAGTAAAAACATGCATACAAATCCAAACACAGAAGAGGGCTAATTAAAAATATGAGGACAGTTATTTTAAATACCAAATGAAAATATAAATTACTAAGCTAAAAATTAAAAATGAGAGCAAAAGACAAAGCACGATTTCATTAATGTCTAGTTTAGAAGCTGATTTCCCCAATAATTTTAAAAAACAACTTTGCTTTCATTTTGTAAATTATTCTAATTAGTACTAAAATTCATCTATAAAAATATTTCTTATAAAAGCAAGAGTAGAAGACCTCATACACAAATAAACACCCAATATACATGCAATTTGAATAATGCACACAATGAACAGATTTGTTTTGCTGATATTTTTTTAAAACAGTTAAAAATTGTAAAGCATATGCACATACATTTCTACCAGTAGAGCAATATAAACATACATACATGTGCAGTTATCTACATGCATTATTTTAAGATTTTGATGTCATAAGAAAGATCAAAATTGTATGGTATAGATTACTCCTAGAATGTATATGTGTATATATATATATATATATATATATATATATATATATATGAAAATACATTCTGCCCCTTAATGGCTTAAAGAATTTATGTCAGCAAACAAAATTATAATCTGATGCAATTTGGTGACTTCTCATCCTATGAATACTAAACAAAAATTTTACATTCTACATCAAAATGTACTTTTGAACTGACATTGCCCCACAAAAGGACTCAGCATTTCCCAATGTTTACTTCATAATGAACATTCAAGGTTAAATTTGTCCAAAGCTGTATACTTACTACAATGTAATTTTTTGTATACTCCAAAGTAATTACCTACTAAAAACATGTACATGTACTGTATATGAAATGTTAAGTAGTTTAATAGAATGCCAACCAGTAAAATACTTAAGATTTTGTGGAACAAAGTAGCATTACTGGGTTTAACTTTCCAAGTGAGTTAAATTTTTGTGTAATAATGTTATTTTCTTTGGCTAAATTTATTGAAAATGCTTTGGAATTTTTCAGAACCCAGTCATAATTATTACTGACTGATGTATGGAATCGATTTACTACAACACAAAAATACCAGCTGTTACAGTATGTCCTGAGAGGGATTACTGAATATTCCTAAATTAAACTTCAATCCATCTTTCCATAAAAAAAGAGAAAGAGCCAAACGCCAAGAACATAACAGCAGTATCAAATGCACCTGAAGCATTTACAATACCCAATAGAACTATTACGACCCTCCTTTAAAAAGGCTTATTTTTGAAATTTCATTATTCCAGTTGTACCTTGCTTCTATATATCACACTGTATCAGGTTTTTCTGGCATTGATCACGTGGAAACAGTGAAATATGTGAAAGTCTGCGAGCTTACAATGTTCAATTTCTACCAGCCTTGACTTGATGCTTCTGGGTCTCTCACACCACCTAGTGGTCAACAGCATATATACAAGCATTTGAGACAAGAAGCCTTTTGAATTTTCAGTAGAAAAACTGACTTCACTCCAGCAAGTGAATCGCCTGTAAAATTTGTTATTAATGTACACATTCTTGATGCATGCAAACGACCAAGAAATCACCAATTTTAAGCACTTTTCCTTTCTATTTGGGGTAGTGTTTAAGAACACGAAAACCTTTGTCATCACAAAATAATGATATTAACAGCTTGTGCTACGTTCAGTACACCAGCTGATCATTTCGCCAGATACAAGAGTAAATTTTTAAATATACATCTAATATAATTTTTAAATCTCAATTTGAAAGATTCATTAGTATATTAGCCAACGCAAGGAGCAGCTGATATCTGATAACAGTTTGAACCTTCGTAGATTATGTGCATAGGAATATGAAGAAGTCACCATAAACCTTAAGACATAAAGCTGCTCATGTAAAAAGTGTTTAGATCTTTTCCACTTGCAGTTCTCAAAATGTGTGGTCTACAGACTCCTCCTAGGCTCCAATACCTTTCAAAGGGGCTCATAAGGTCCAATTATTTTCAGAAAATATTGAGGTAGTATTTATCTTTGCCACCAAAATGAGATGCAATGGTGCATCAGACCACTGGCCCTTCAATATGAATCAAAGTGGCACCAACATGCAGCTCTTCACAAGGCATTTGTGCCTACCGAACATGGCGGGGGGGGGGGCCTCTGCTTTAGAACATCCTTAATGACGCAGTGAGAACGAGTGGTAACAGGCTCCCGAGGGCCCATCTGAACAGGGTCTCAGGGCTGAAATGGAAAGTGTAGGCAGACAGCTGCCCCGGGAACAGAGCCACAGCCAGCTCAAAGCACACCTGTGCGGTGATGTGAGCTGTGAGCAAAGCAGACACTGGTTGGGGGAGCAGCTTTTTTACTCAAAAGAACAAATGAAAGATAGATTTCAGGCCTGGATATTTGGCAAATATTTTCTTGCAAATGAGTGAAGTGAATCTATGACTTCAAGAGCGACTCATACTATGTGTTGCTGATAATGAAACATGAGCGTCTGAGTGAAGAACGGAACTTTTGGCAGCCGGCACCCATCAGAGGCTGCCCCCCTTCCGCATGGTTCTGCGCCAACCAAGACACATGCACAGAGGACCCAAGTCCTGGCCCTGCATGGTGTCAGTCCTCCCATAAGCAGCTTTCCCAATATCTGTCACGAAGCTAAAAACTGACTTGCCATTACTGGGCCAATAGGTGGAGGACTTGCATAAATTAGGGAGCCGGTGCTTCCCAATTTTCTAACACATTACAAGAAAATGAGTAACACTCAGATCACACAACAGAAGGACAGGGTTGATGCACCAGTGCATTGTTTACCAATGTACTTTCTGTTTACTGATATATTTTCTAATTCTATACAACTAACTCATCTTTAATAAATTGTCACATGTACTGTTTCGGTGGAACAGCAAAGAATAGAATATCCACAAAGAACAGAACAAGCCAGTAAAATATTACTATGGTTCTACATTAGGCACTATTTCTTCATATCTTTCAACAAAAAAATAGAATAACTTGAAAGCAGATGAAGATAAGTGAAAATAAATGTCTTCTGTTGTGCTAGGTATTAAATGAATTTGCAAGCCACTCAGTGTTTCTGTTTGGGGGCTAAAGGGGTTTTATTGTGATTTGTCCTAGCAAATAACATGTTTAACATAGTTTTTAAATAAATTGAATTTAATTCTTAAATGATTTTTCATTTTCTACTATATCAAAACAACTCACATAATCAAAAGTCTTTAGAGTATTCTAAAGTTTTTGGAGAATGTGAAAGATTTGGAAAGCAAAGTATTGAGAGCTGCTATTCCATGCCAAGACCACGCAGGAACTTTCTGCAAAGGGGAAAACAGAAAACAGCTCCGGCTCTGCAGTGCGTGGGCTCCTCAGTGATGCCCATGGCCGCGTTCTGACAGCACCTCCCTTCCAGAAAAGGCGGGGCTGCGGGCGCCACATGTTCCCCATCCTTATGTCCCAGCTGCTGGCCATACGCCATCTAAAAAGAGCATGCTTTCTATCCTCATTTTTATGAGTTATTATACAAATACTCAAGGAAATAAAGTTCAATTTCTTGATTTTGTGTGTGTGTGTGTGTGTGTGTGTGTGTGTTGTGAAACCTTAGGCAAAATAACAGACATGGAATTTTTGAAGACCTACTCCAAGTGGTGGCAAACCTATGGCACATATGTTGTTTTTTCCCTTAAGACAAAAGGCTTTAATGTACAGCTGCTTTCTCTACATGAGAACCTTGGGATTCAGGTTCAATAGCAGTGCTGGCACTTTGTGATAAGTGAGTGGTCTGGGTTGCAGCTGAGGCACTCATCTCTAAGGTTCACCATCACTGACCAAGTCTCTCATCATAAACAAAATCACATTCCACTTTTGGCGATTCTAAAAATCTTGAACTCTATTGTTACAGCTGCTCCTCAACTTATGACAGAGGTACATTCAGATGAACTCAAAAATGCCTAAGTCAAAAATGCCAGACATGGTGATAAACACCTGCATTTCCAGCCCTACAAGAGGCTGAGGCAAGAGGATTGCAGTTTCAACCCTACTTGAGCAATTTATTGAGACTCCTCAATATTAAAAAGAAAAAGCAGTTGAGGATGTCGCTCAGTAGTACAGAGCTCCTGGGTTAGATCCCCAATAACAGGAAAAGGCAGTGAATGTTCCTGAGTTACCCAAGAACACAGCCTGGTGACAAGTACACCATGATATCGGGGTTCACCTTCACCATCACACATGGACCGGAGCCTCCGCTCATGGCAACTCCCAGCTCTCTAAGAGAGGTTCTTACCACACATCACTAGCTGAGGAAAACACCCAAATTCAGGTCTACAGTATGGATTCTACTGAAGGTGCATCATTTGCACACCATCATAAAGGGAACTCAGAAGTCCGGTGCCTATGCAGTATATGTAAAAAGATGTTTACAAGTGGCAAAGCATTAGGATGTCATATGTAAAGAAACATGCCTTATACAATCAAAAACCCTAGTTTTTAAGAAAAAAGGACAATTATGAATGATTAAAATGTTCCACATTTTACAAATTCAACAGAGCTCAATTATTAGGTAAGGCGAGATAGTGTAACTCCTTTCCACAAGTGTAAAGGGAAATTCCCAAGCCACAAAAAAGAAGAACCCATTCACAGAGTCCCATAAACCTTTAAAGACTGCACAGAGGAAAGAGAGAACATGCGGCTTTACAATCCCCGGGTTACGAGAGGCAGGCTTTAACGGGGAAAGTCTGCCTGGAGCCTGGGCCTTTGCCAGTGGGCCCTGCCGGGACCACCGGCCGGGCCTCCTCGCACGAAGGGTCTGTCTGGCAGGAGGGCATCTGCTGTCTCGCACACCGCACCTGCCCTTTCTCTGGGGCACAGGTGCGACGGGGGAGGAGCACTTGGGACGCCCCTTTCCAGACAGCCACACCATCTGCACACAAGGAGAGCACCAGGCTTTTCCCTTTTCAAACTGAACTAGCAGCATTTGCAGGGCCAGACTCACCCCGCGCCTCCTTATCACGGGCACCACTGCTGTGCTATGATGGGGGCCGGGTGGGTTACTTCCTCCCACCCATGAAGCACCTTGACTGTCTTCCTGGCTGCAGCGTTAACAAACCCTGACCTGCCAGGGTTTGGGGGGGTGGAGGGGTTTCCCCCTCTTTCTTTACAGCTCTTTCTTCTGGTTCTGCCTATCGTTGTTGGGGGCAGGGAAGAATGACACGACTTCTTTGTTATGTTTTCCTTGAAAAGTCCTCAACTCCAGATCCATCTCAGCATAACTCTGACATGCCCTTTGGTCCCCTCTCATAGAAAACCAGCCTCGTAATCATTTTTTATAATTAATCCAGTAGTTCGCTCTCACAATATCAGGCCCTATGGATGGAAACACGTGCTATGGGTGGCTCAGCCCAGCCTATGGCTGAAGGGAGCCTGGGTTGACAAAGCCCAGTGCCCACACGGCTAGTGCCGCCCTCCCTGTCCCTGTGCCGCTCGGCTTCCTTGGCCATCAGCGTGGAGTTTCTGAGCCTCACTTCTTCTGGTGCTAAACAAAACCACTACGACACAAGGCATCCCAACCTCAGCTCTTCCTTTTCCTCGGCCTCCCCTTAGCATCCTTGTTTTAGTTTACCTTGCTTATTTACAAGACAGAAAACTGAGCACTTGGGGTTCACCTCTCTGGTGTGTTCCCCAGGTACCTTCATCTCGTGTCTTTTCTGATACTCCAGAAACACAAAGCAGCTTCAGAAACAGTGTGCTCCGCCTTCAATCCTTTGGTCATTAACACTCAGGTCTAGAACACACCTACAGTTCCACGGCCTTAAGAGCCATGAATATTGGGCCGGGGAGTTAGCTCAGTGGTTCTGGCGCCTGGCTTGCAAGCGCAAGGGCCCGGGTTCGATTCCCCGGTAACCACATAACAATACTGGGTGTGGAGACTCATGCCCGGCAGCAACCAGTACCACATACCACAGTGCCGGGCGTGGTGGCTCACTCCTGTAATCCCAGCACTCGGGAGGCAGAGGCAGGAGGATTGTGATGTGAGTTTGAGGCTGAGCTCAGGGCCAGCCTGAACCACAAAGCGAGACCCTGTCTCAAAAAAAAAAAACCTAAAAAAAAAAAAAAAAAAAAAAGAGCCATGAATATTTCTGAAATCTACAGGAACACTACGCATGGTATATTTTCCAAAGTTACAGCACAGAGTATAGAAGTTAAAATGCTCAGGAACATAATTTAGACTCCACTGATTTCATTCTTCAAACAAATTGTCACCACAGCATTACAATTGTAGTCAGCAATTTCCAAAATAGGTGAGCAGTCTAAAAGTAATAACCCAATTCAGCAAGTTTTATTAAAATTAGACATCATTTCCTATTCAAATTAACATGCCTAAAACAGAATAAATCTGTTTGTTAAATAGCCACACTTAACCCATAGTAGAGTTACCAAAAGTATAGCTCTGTACAAGTACAGCCTCTGGATCTCCAAGTTCTGAGTGCTGCACAGGCATGTCAAACCACTGAGAGACACCCTAGAAAACCAACAGCTCTCCCAGACTACAGGTATACAGCAAGATGGTCGGAGATAGAACCTGGGCCCTCACCCCCCCAGTGGTGGCGCTGACTCTGTATGCACACAAACTACTTCTGTAAGAACTCTGGAAACCAAGTATGATGCCACATCACCAAAGCAAGCAGAAGTCAAGGTCAAAGTGGGTGAGAAAGCCCACTGTTTCCTGCCAACCTAGGTCTTTGCAAATGCTCAGCTCTCCACAAAAGAACACAAGACATGCAAAGAACATAAAAATATGACCTGGTCACGA
>PVIR01040479.1:0-13317 GCA_004026965.1 Petromus typicus | reverse complement strand
AAGACTGGGACCGCATTTAGTTTCTTTGAAATTGCCAATTGCACAAAGATGACAACATGAATTCTGTGATACAAAATCTAGTCATTACTCTATTCAAGGTCAAGTTGAGATTTAAAGCAGACCACTGGATGACACATGACATCAGTCTGTGAAAATTCAAGCAAAAAAAAAAAAATTTCAAACAGACAACATAGGGAGACAAAGAATATTCATCTTCTGAGTAAAAACACCTTTAAAAAAGATATTAAGATATTTCTTGTATTGAATTTAGCAGTGGTACAGATCACACAAGGAAATTATGTTTTAGGGTTGAGTGTCGCACCAGGGTTGGGGTGGGCCGGAAAGGACGTTATATTCTGCCACCTGCTGGGGTGGACCTCACACAGTCAGCATGTTACTGTCAAATGTTCTGCACTAAAAGCCATGTGGGGTCCATTTCTCTTCTTGTGCTTTGGTAGTATGCTAAAAAAAAAAACATCATGAATAAAATTCTGAAAAAGAAACTCTCCTCAGAGAAACCTAAGGGAATAATTTTCTGTCTGTTCTGCTTAGAGAGCCACATTTTCCTTCACAGCTAACCTACAGAGAGACTAGACCCCTCTCCCAAAGGAGAGGGAGAATACTTGACCCATGTCGAGAAAGGATGAGAAAAAGCAAGTGGGACTGTCCAGGTCAGAGGAGAAAGAGAGGCAAACAGGCCACCCCGTGACGGGGGAGGGGAACTGTGAGGTCACATCTGGTCACGGATTTCTGCTCTTCCAAATACCCAAGACATGCTTGACTCTTTCTGCTTGAACTTCCTCCCAGAGCAGGAAGACCACAGACCAGAAGCTCACCGATCTCCCTCATACTTCTTTTTCCAGCTTTCACCCACAAAGCCTGCTCTAAACGGCGCTTGTTTTTGTCTGGGTGCCCTCAGAAGCAGAGCCCAAGGCAGACTTCAAATGCAAGGAGTTTATCTCAGACATTAAAAACACAAAGAGGAAAGTGGGCAAATGAGGTGGGGAAAGGAAGGCAGTGGGCACAGATGTGTCACCAAGCCAGCTACAACAGGGGGCAGCTGGTGCTGAATTCCGTAGGAAAGGGCCTAGTAGCCAGGGGGAAGCTAGCATCTCAGAACCTTTGCAAGAAAGAAACAAGACAACAGGCCATGTCTATACCACCCCCGCTGGCCAGGGGTACGTTGTTCTGGGTGACACTCATTCTGGAACTTAAGGGAGACAAAGCAGAACCCTCCTACGAGGCTGACAACTGGAGGTGAAGCCTATGGACACACTTCCTGGCTGCTGCATGGATAGGAAACCTCTTTCTTCATGTGTAGAAATAATCTCACTCTTACAAAACAGTAAATAAAAGATCCTAACATAACCCCTGCCCTGCAGTACGGACGGAGTGAATGCAAATGACGTCATCACGTATTTATGTCCTTCCTTCTACCACAAGGTCCTCCTTTATTTTGCCCACTCTGTTAAAGAGGCAAGGCAGTCGCAATACTTTATATTGCTTGAATTCAGAAATTTGCAATACATCTTGGGCCAGAGGATGGAGTCTACACTGACTGTTCTTCAAGGTCAAATTCATTGACTTATTATGTAGGGGAAACTATGGCAGCGATTCTTTGAAAGGAGTGCCAACAATGTATTGAATTGTAGACTTTGAGCCAAAAACATCACCATGCAAAGTATGAATGCAGCTCTGAAGAAGAGGACTAATTCCTTTAACCTGCCTCCTGCTGTCTCCTACTTAGGTCACTGGTGGCCTTGTTTGTGACTTGTTGCTTATTGGTAAACAAACAAAGTAAAAATATGAAAAGCAAACAAAACACAACAAACAAGGCACAAGAGGAAAGCGCTGGCTATTTTCTGCCTTCCCACTCCCCCGAATTTACTCGCTCCCCTGTTCTTTCAATTATTTATCTCAAAACCCAACACGGATATTTATTTCGGGAACCCAGCCAGATCCTGGGTCTGAATTCCAGTAGTTCAATTCCCAGTTTCCATGAGACAAGTCACTAAAAAACTCAAACTTCTCTGAGAACACACACATACACAAGCTAATGAAAGCTTACGTTATGTCCGTACAACTTTTACTATGAAATCTTTAACTTTTCAAAGGAAAAGACAAGAACAATTAGTTCTGCAAGTCCAATATGTCTTCCCACCCTCCAGGAAATAAATGGCTCAGGACATCCTTAACACCCAACGTCCAACTAACCAGGAGCGCTGACTCCCACTTACATTGTCTGTGTTTTGTTCCAAAGCTGTGTCACGGTTAGGTTTAAATTGTGAGTTTGAGAAGATCAGGATCTTTCTGACCCAGGATTCCAGAAGCCAAGAATGGGCGAGCAATGAGCCAGCTGAGCTCAGACCACGGCGGACGGCAACAACTCTGATGGTGACAGTTGCACATGGAGTTTCCCGGGTTACACAGAGTACTGTGAGCAGAGTCAGCCTTGCAGGACGGTTCTGGGAAGGAAACTGTCACAGGCAAATGGGTATGGAAAGAGTCCACTGAGCAGTAGCAAAAGCCGGAAAAGCTGGGCTGATGCACTGCCTGCGAGTCGGTACAGCAGACGTCTTCCGTGAAAGCCTGAGCGCTGTGCTACCCAGCTTGAACCTGGGCTCCTCCCCTGCTGGGTGGCATGGTCTTGAAGAGCTCCAACAGTTTGTACCTCCACTGTGGTTCCTTACACCACTGAATGTTCAGTTAGTATTTCTCCTTGGGTGTGAGGCCTGACTTGGGGGTTGAGCTTTTAATTGCAGCCTATCTGTGGGATGGACTTGTTCAGCCCGATCAAGCAGGGAAGTGAGACCCAGGCATGACCAGCCCAGAGGGACTGCAGCAGGAAGCAGGGTGTGGGAACATGTGGACGCTCCAACTGGATCCCCAGTATGGAAGCCCCATTGCTCTCTCAGAATGTCACCAAGCTGCCCCTTTCACATAGGTCACACTCCTGTTCCTCTAGCAGTATACTGTGCTACAGGGTAACATAGATGGAACTAGAACATAACATTGTAGTTGCATGCACACGTTTTTCAGGCCAAATGCTTACAAGGTCTTAGGTCTGAACTCATGATTCTCAGCCCTGGGTCCGGTTCCCCAGCCGTGAAGTGGAGCCTCAAGGGGTATGAAGCACCTGCTGGACTTGCTGTGAGTCCCGGTGGGATGACCCTGTCAGAGCAGTATGTGGAGTTAGGCACTCTCTTTACACCTCTCTTTTGGAAGGTCCTGGCCTGATATGGACCTAGGAAGCACCTAAGGAGAAACATATCAGAAGGAAAGAAGAGAAGGCGGCTTTACCAGCCACCACACATCTCCAAGCCTCAGTATATGCAGTCGGCCCACCATCAAGCAAAGGAGTGACCCACCGGATCCCTGCCTCCTCTTCGTTTACACCCAATCCCCCTTTGGGCCACCCCCCAAAATTAAAATTAAAAATATATTTAGACCAACATCCTTTCCACCAGCTATAATGTTCTGCGTGAGCGAGACCTATCTACTGCTCCCTCTTCTCAGACCGCTTTCTCCTGCCGACCATGCTGCATAACTCTGACTACTTTGTTTCTGGAACACAGCAAATCTTTCATGCCTCAGTTCAACTCTTTGCATGTCTTATTTCTTTTCGTCTATCCAGGGTAAACTCAAATGTCATCTTTCTAATCGCCCTAGTTAATGTAAAATCGCCTTCTATACCTCTAACCCTATAGACATTGACACTCTGGAACCTCTCCTGTTGGTTTGGTTTTCTGTTTTACTACAGCTTAAAGTTACCTTGTCCACATATACTTGTTGATAGTCTTACTGATATATATATACATACACACAGCTCAGTAGAGACAGGGAATTTGTTCAGGGTGAGATAGTAACTAGGGGCACAACACAGGAGGCTGTTATTGGGATGCCTAGCATCCTGACACTCGTCCATATCACACAGCTTACTAACATCTGGACTGTGTTTTGTCCATGCCTGATCGAATAGCTTCATCCACATAAGACGAGTCTACTAGGTCAGAATGTTTCATTTTTAAAGGGAATCTGAGGCTCAGGGAAGCTAAAACATTTAGCCATGGCCCTAGAGCCAATGAGGACCATGGTAGAAATGAAACTTACTTATTTTATCAAAAGCCCTCTTCTGTTTAGAATATGTATTTTTCTATACTAGACACCTCTAACTAAAATGAAAAATAAAAAATAACAGGAACTACAAACATACCAAAGAACGATAAAGAGTTAGATAATATCTCCAAGTGCTGTTCAAATGCAGGACATAACAAATAGATGAAAAGGAATGAAAACCTGCAATTGGCATAAGCGCGATTCGGTCATTGCCCCCAAGTGGCGGGTTCAGCACACTCGCCAAGTTAGCAAAGCATCATGGGAAGGCAGGAAAGAGCTGTCATTTCCCTCCCGCCAGGTCAGACGCACTGCAGAGCTTTTCCCAGCAGAGCCGTGTGGAGAAGTCACTAAGAGAGGACAGCGATGGGCCCTTGGGCTCGGTGGCAAATCCCTGCTTCACTTTGCTTCACAGAGAAGCGCCCAGGAGGTCAGGGTGGGAGAGGACGGGCCGCTGGGAGGGACCTGGTGGGAAAGCAGCGACCTGGGCAAGATGCTCACTCTGGGGCCACTTCAAAGGCTGACATGTAGAAGATCTAGATCTGTCTGCGGCTTGATTAGATCCTCTGATGTCCTCTGAGGTTTTGTTTTTGTAAGATCGATAGAAAGTCTTTCACTACATGTCTCCAATCACTGCAGACCCTCTAAAATGAGACGAATATGTCTTCGGTTAAACTGTGTCCTCCGCGGGGGAGACAAAGCCCTGGGAATGCACTGGCTTTAAAATAGGGCACAGTCCCTAGTGACTGAAGATCCATTTGGCACATGGGCAAGAGCCTGAATGAAAGCTATTCCTGGCCACACTGAAAGGTTCGCCAACTTCAGTTTGTGTCTCAACACACATTAACACTTTAAACAAAGCCTAGGTTAACTTTTTAAATGTTAAACATTTGGGGACAGGAGTTTTCCTCCAGCCTAATGCAAATCAACAGCTATTTACCAAACATGTACTATACACGTACAAAGCAACCCTTTGCCTTAAGTTTTTAAAACCAGGCTTTTGTTTTTAAATTTTTATTGGTACGTTATATATACACATCTAAATCACACTCAAACATTGAGCGAAACAGGCTTTTCCACAGTCCTGTATGTGCTGCTCTAGAGAGCTTCCTAACAGAAGATTTTGTAGATCCTGTCTAGTATTTAAAAATCCTCTTTATTCACTAATGTAACTGCATTATTTTATAAAATTGTTATGCACAATTTAACTATTGTGGATAGCAGAAAAGAAATAAGAGGAAGGCCAGGGATTTAGCTCAGTGGTTCCTGCAAGCTCGGTGACTGCCTTGTAAGCGCAAGGGCATGGGTTCGATCCCTGGTAACCACATACAACAATACCAGGCATGGTGACTCATGCCCACCAGCAATCAGTACCACATACCACAGTGCCAGGTGTTGTGGCTCACATCTGAAATCCCAGCACTCAGGAAGCAGAGGCAGGAGGATTGCTGTGAGTTCCAGGCTCACCTCACCTACATGGTGAGCTCAAGTTCAGCCTGAACTACAAAGCGAGACTCTGTCTCCAAAAAAAAAAAAGGAGGAAGAGGGAGGAAAAGAATAGAGAAGTGGAAGAGATGATGGGACAGGAAAAAAGGAAGTAAAATGGGTTTTTAAATTCTAAAACTTAACTAGAATAGTGCAATCAGCTGGGAAGTACACCAATGGGCACAAACATACAGACACACACACACACACACACACACACACACACACACACACACTTTGGCAAATAAATGAACTTTTGTGCCTCACTTTTCTGCCTGTATAATAAAGAAACTGAATTAAGTGATTGTTGAGATTCCTTACAGCTCTAAAATTCCTTAAGTCACTTATCATTTGTGGAGAAATTACCATGTGAAATGAGAAGCATTTTGCCAGGAGTAGCAGGATATACAGCAGGAGTAAAATCTGCATGGTCTTGAAGCACTTATAGCGCATTCATAGGATGCTCAATGCAAACTCCCACCTTAGCAGAAGGCAGTGAAAACGTAAGTGTGGTGGGGGAGAAAGGAAGAGGGAAGAAAGAGACTTTCTCGAGGGCAGCAGGGAAATGAGCTGACCTGGTATAAAAGGCAAAAGGTGTCAAAATAAGGGGTGAGAAACATACAGACAAAAGCTCAGAGACTGATTATGCTGAAAATCAGAGTAGCCAGGGATTTTGCTCAGTGGTTCCGGTGCCTGCTCCTGACTCAGCCTCCTGAGTGCTGGCATTATACAGTGTACCATCATGCCCAGAGGGTCACAATAAATATATTTAAAAAATTTTTTTTCCATTCCTCTAACAGATTTGAAAACATATTAGGCATCAGATCTACAGTGCACCCAGATAACAGCTCCAGCATCGAGATAAGAGTTAACTATGTGTGCAGACAGGGCTGGCTGAATGACACCGTGTGTTTGCTGCAGGGTCTCTGACACCAGGGTTCAAGTCCCAGCTCTACCACGCACTGGGGTCTCCTGGGACACAGAGACATAAGAGCCTTCAGTGAGTGGTGGCTCCAGTTGGTGTCGATTGCTGCTATTGTTACTTAACCGGCCTGCCCCACAGCAGGTGCGTCCCCACCACAGGTGCGCAGGCTTTTTCCAGGTACAATACTGAGTGAGTCATCATCGCAGAGCACTGCCAACTTCCTGAACTACTGAAGTGCCCGAGGATTCTCTTAGGATCACTATTTTTTTTTTTAAGTTACCCTTTCTTTTTGAAGTTCACAGATGAGAAGCTTTTTCTCCTCAACCCCACCTTTCCCTTTCAAGGCTTTTAAATCCCAAAGAAACCAATTCAGAAAACCATTTTTTTAAATCACCACCCCTGTGTGGTTCCTTTTGCTCCATTCATTCTCCTGCCTCATTTGTACCAAAATAAAAGTGATAAGTGATACTTCAGGCGTACACTGTTGGTTGCCCACGCTTAGTGGTCACAACCTGATGTGCCTCTCATGTGTGTGGCTCTGTGCTGTCCTTTTCTTTCCCCTGAAGGGGGGCTCACCTTGCCTTAGAAGAGAGGATGCTTGATTAGCAGTGTGTGAGCTAATGTGCACTTTTCCATTGTCTCAAATGTTCAAACACCCCGGGGTGGCAAAATAAAGCCCTGGGCTCCCAAAATATCCATGTTCTAATTCCTGGAGCTTGCAAATATTATTTGCTATATGGGCAAAGGGAATTAAGATTGCTAGTGGAATTAAGGTTATTCATCAGCTGATTTTAAATAGGAAGATTATCCTGGATTATTGGGCCAGGTCCAATAAAATCACAAGGGTCTAGAAAGATGGAAGAGGGCAGCAGAGTTGGAGGTTGGAGAGCGATCCAAAAGAAGAAGGGGCCAGCCTGCGGTGGCTGGCTCTGGAGATGGAGGAGGGAGGCCATGTACCTGGGAGTGTGGACTCTGGAGCTTCCATCCTTGAGAAGCAGGAAAATTAAGAAAACCCTCTCTCCTAGGGCCTCAGAAAGGAGCAGAGAAAAAAAAATAAATAAATAAAAAAAATAAAAAAAAAAAGAAAGGAGCAGAGCACAATCCTACTGATGGTTAGATCTTAAAGCAATAGACCTGGATCTAGCTCCTCACCAGCAGAACTGTGAATTAGTAACCTTGTATTACTTTAAACCACTAAATTTGTGGTAATTTGTTACAGCAGCAACAGGAAACTAATACCTACCACATCTCGGATGTGCTCGGCACCCTGCCGAGATTCTGCCTCCCAGCTTAAAAGCCCATTGCTCCAGTATTCTCGCTTTGCCAATTTAATACCATAAAATCAGCACCTATTGTATGAAACACACTGTGAGTAAGAAAAGGGGCTTTTCATTTCCAATAAATACATGTGTACTCAGACTCTAGGGTAGATGGAGCAATGATGAAAAGAAAGCATTCCTAACTCAAGAGCTCACAGACTTCTGAGAAGGCAATCAATGCAAATAAAATATCGTGACTTGATGTAGTAAGTTCATAAACAGGAATTGTGATGATTTATAACAAGATGTCACCCAAGAACTCCATGCACTCATAGCTAAGGCTTTGGTGGGAGATTAGGTTTTGGGAGACCAGCTGACTTGCTTCTCAGAGGTCGGGTCTTGTTGGAAGAGGACAGTCACTGTGGGTGACCTGGAAGAGTTTCTCTCCTGCATTGGCTCTTCCTTCACTCCACTTCCTGACAGCCATGAGGTGAGCGCCTGTCGGCACCAGCCCCTCCCCAGTACCTTCCACCATGAGCCACAATAAGTCTCCCCCACCCTCTGAGTTGTGGGAATCAGGCACTTTGTCCCAGGGATACGGAAACTGACCAACACAGGAGTATAGAAGGGACCATCACACTCAGGGACAGCACCAGGAAAACTTCAGAGAGCAACGGAGCTCAGAGGAACAAGGGCTTGCTGGGGAGATCAGATGTGGTGAGACGCCAAGGAGCCCTGAAGGTGAGACACTGAAATGCTCTGGTGCAGACAAGGATCCGAATTTTAAACTTTATTTCATGTTTACCGTCTTTCATTGAAGTAGAAATAGGCACACGTGGCTACTGGCTACTATACTGGACAGAGCAGACTGAGAATAGCACCCTCACGGACACTGCCCTCTCTCTCCCCTCCTCCAGCTTCTCACTGGCCAGAAAGCAGATGTGACCAGATGCCACCCTGGACTGTGCCAATGGGACACCTGCCGGGACGGAGGTAAGGACACGGAAGGATTTTGGGTACCTGACAATGTAAGAAGCCATATTTCAGTTTGCTTCAGACAGACTTATGTGGGAAGAACAGAAACTCTAATGTTTAACCTACTGTCATCTTAGGTCTTTGTAGAAGCAGCCGAATGCGTCTCACGAAATAATGAAAAGTAGCAACTGTCATTATGGGTGAGATGTCTTCGAGTTCCTTCTTTGGAACAGACACGATGCTGAATGTCCACACACACTGAAGGCCGCGCAGGGCACCCAGGTGGACAGCTGTGCGGCCTTTCTGCCCGTGCTGGGGAAGCGGCTCAGTGGAGCCAGGACCTGACCTTTCTGACAGCAAATGGCATTTGAGGGAACCAGTGCTGTCTTAGTCACCTGCTTGGAGAAGGGGTACAAAACTGGAAACCCACAACTGAAAGGCGGAAGGGGTTATTTTTGACTCATGTTTGCAGTTCATGGTCAGCTGGCCCAGGGCAGAAGCAGCACAGTCGAAGGGCCGTCTATATCGTCCCTAACAGACACAGAACACACCATCATGAAAGTTCAGACAAATGTGTGTGCAGTTTTAAAACTGGCCGTCATGGCACACGCTTGTAATTCTGGGGTTCTGGGGGGCTGAGTCAAGAACATCACAAGTTTGAGCCTACAAGGGCAACTTTGTGACTTAGTGAAACCTTGTTCCTGAAATGTAAACCCGGGTGTGGTGATGCACACCTGTGATCCCAGCACTTGGGAGGCTGAGGCAGGAAGATCACTGAGTTCGAGGCCAGCCTGGACTACATAGTGAGTTCAAAGCCAGCCTCCACTACACAATGAGACTCTGTGTTAAAGAAATAAACAAAAAATTCGATACAAAAAGAACTGGTGATGTCGCTCAGTATAAAGACTCTAGATTCAATCCCCAAATAAAATACATTTTAAAACAAAATGCAGAGGTATATTTTGCCACAGCCATTCTCAGTTGTCTATCTAACAGTCATTCCCCCTTGTTCTTACCCCAAATTGTTCTAACAGTAGGCATTGATCCCTGACTTCATGAAGCACAGGCCTCTACCAAAGAGCCCACGAGAGAAACCCTAACTGGTCTGAACTAGCCAAGGTTTCTATGTGGCCTAGTTCTGGTCAATGAGATGTAAGTGAAAGTCTGAGAGTAACAAACAGCCCCAAACAAAGAGTCACGATCGGCCTGGAATAAAGATCCAAAGCTGGAAGCGTAGCATCCATCCTGTGACCACGAAGTACGAAAGCTCGCACTGTCAGAAGGCAGAGAAAAGAGCTACGTGGGGTCCTGGGCTGCAGCGTTGTTCCTTGCCTGGACAGCCTTCTTCTAGACTGCTTGTAGTGTGGGGAAGAAGGGTAAGCCTCAATTTACTTACCACCGCTATAAACTAGATTTTTCGTTTTTACAGCTGAAATCCATCTGAACTATATGTCCTAGAATATAGATAAGTTATTCCGTTTTCCTTAAGAAAACTTTTAAATCTCTGAGCTCACAGAGTGAGCACACTCATGCCTCACTGCTGTAAAACTGGGTTTCCAGGGTCTTGTCGCTAGTCAGTCACTGGTCTTGGTCATACACGGTGTGCTATGCGCGCTTTGGTGGCTCTGAACCTCACCAGACAGCAGAGCGCCCATGAAAATCGCACTATCTCCTTCCCACCCTCGAAGTAAAAAAAGAAAACGTTCTCCCTTGGTGACAGATGCTGTTTGGGGAACACACAGTCTGAAGGGCGCTAAAATTCTGTTGTGTCAGATGGTTAATATTCTGATACTTTAAAATAAATATGAGAACCCACAGTGTTCATCTCTGTGGCTGAAAAGAAACACTGGCACCACAGTGCAAGGGTTCCCTTCGTGATTCTAACTCACTGTACTGGCACCAAAGGACAAGTAAAGAGAGGAGTGTTGCAGGATGTGACATTGAGCGCGTCTGGGAACACTAAGGCAGAGGTGTTCTGCTCCGGCGGTCCTGTGGAAGCCGAGTTGACTCTCCTCTCTGTGCGCATAAAAAGCAACAAATACTTATGCAACTGACAGAATTACAAACCAATTACAACATTCTTAAAGGCTAGATATTTCCAGGGGAAGGTAGAATGATCAGACGTTTCCCTGTTCATAACTGTACACCGTACCACCACCTCACCGTGTTGTTGACCCTTAATCTGATTTGTAACCGAAAAGCCCACGGGGCAACTGATCTTATACTATTCCATTCATAAAAAGAGAAGATTAGCCATCAAAGGAGCACATTTTTCCTGGGATCTGGCTGAATAAATGAGCTAAGACGCACTTCTCTTTCAAATACAAAAGTTATCCAAAATATTTCCAGATAATCAGAAAGGTATGAAACAGCAAATTAAGATGCAAGCAATCTTTAGAAATATTTTGCTTTTTTTTTTTTTGGTAAATGTGGCAAAAGTTTAAACGAGAGAGAGAGAAAGAGAGAGGAATAAGGATCACCTGGAAGCGAAGAGCACCTGGAAGATCACCTGCAATCTAGGCGAGAAACCCACCTTGGAGATGATCAGCGGCTCTCCGCGCTCCAGGCCACCTTTGAGGGTAAAGCCCCAGGGGGCGCCTCCCTCCAGCAGGGCCTCCAGGTACAGGTACCTGGCCCCGGAGGCCGCGCGGGGCTCGGGACGCTCGGGGGTCCTCATCTCGCTGAGGCCATGGCGCGGACTCCCGCGGGCGCGGCGGTGCTAGGGGACTCGGCTACGGCCGGATGTCAGCCTGCTCCTAACTTCGCCTCGGGACGCGAGCGCGGAGGCGGCTTCCAGTGCGACCCTCCCGGGCGCGAGGGGTCCCCCGGGAGCCCCCAGCGGGGTGCATCCCTCCTCTGCGCTGGCGAAACCCCTCCAACGTCACTCTGAAGATCGCCTTTATCTCACACATACACGCCAACACTTCTTCTGAGGTTTTAGAGAAAAGTCCTCGCAGTCTAGGAGGAACTCCGCCGCGTTCCCGCTGGAGGAGCCGCCACCTCCTCCGTGAGCCCGAGGCCTGCAGGCCCGCCACGCTCCGCCGCTTCACATGTTGGCGGCAGTTCGGTTCTTAGTTTGCTTCTTGAAAAACAAAAAGCCTTTTACCAGGTGTAGAGAAAATGAAAAAATAAAGTGTAAATGCTCAGTGGAAATGAGAAGGCGGGACCGATGTCTCTTCTGGCGTCTTCAGCGGCAGCGCGCCACAAAGACCTGACAATCACCGCCGCCTCGCGCGCGATCGCGCCCTCGGGAGGGCTGCGAACAGCGCCCGGATTGGCTGGCTACCTAGAAAGTAGTTGCTGCAAGCGCCCCGCCCCTCGCCAATTAAAGCCGAGCCTGGGCGGGGCAGGAGGGGTAAGGGGTCCGTGCCAACCCCGCGGGCGATCCTGCGGCGCGGCCGCGTTTGAAAAGCGGCGCCTGGACGGTTTGGGGAAACGAGGAAGAAGAGATCAAGGTGGTGGCCAAGGGCTGTGGTAACCCAGTGCTGTGAGAGCAGCCGCTCACCCGCGGTGGGACCTCAGCCACACCTCGGCTTGCTCACCCAAGGAGGGTTTCTCCTTTCTGCTTTGTTTCCTTCTCCAAGATGACTTGTTATCCATTCCCAGTAGGAAAAACAGCGCAATGCTTTGTCAGCAGGAGGCACGCGAGGCTGAATGCTGTTCTGATTTCAGGATAGCCATGTAATTTTGTAATAATAATTCTATAATATTGAACATGACTGTAGTCAAAATTTAAACAGTCCAAGGGACTTGTCGCTTTTACCCAGAAGCTTCAGCCATTGTTATCCGAACACATTAGAATGATCTCCAAGGAATAAAGCTCTTTGTTATTGTATAAAAATAAATAGTAGCTGGGCATGATGGCCCATGACTTCATCTTGGCCATTCAGTAGGCTGAGGCAGGCAGCTCACAAGTTCAAATTCAACCTGGGAAATTTAAATGAGACCCTGTCACAGAACAAAAAGTAAAAAGAGAGACCAGGGAATACATCTCAGAGCTCCCTGGGTCCAATTCCTAGGGAAAATAAATAAATAAATAAATAAATATATATTTGAAACAAGTCAGAAACTACTGTGGGGTATGATAATGGTTGATTTTGTAAACCATCAGCTGCCCCCATCCCTCAGCTCAGCTGCCCCCGGGGCTCACAGCGCTCTCAGCCCCGCAGTGGAGAGCAGCCCTCCTCCTGCGCTGCCTCGTGCTCCGCTCCGGCAGCCACCTGGCTCCTTCTTGGCAGGCAGCTCCCCTCCGTGACACCACAAGGACCCCGTGGCCCCACTGGGCGGCTGGCCTGGTCTCGGTCCAGAGCGGTCCCGCTCCGGTCTGTTCTGAAATAAACCCGTCCTGGTGAGCTCGAAACTCTGTCTCTTCTTTTTCCTAATCATGCTTCTACTAAGTGAAAAGTTGATCTTAGACAAGACTGATAGTTCAAGTTAAACACGTAGCAGGTGTTACTTGATTTCACCTGAAGAGCTCGTGGCAAAAAAAGTAAGTTCTCATTTTTATATAATACTGATATTAATGGAGAACCATAAGATTAAATGAAAGTATGTTGTAAG
>PVIR01040478.1:0-13313 GCA_004026965.1 Petromus typicus | reverse complement strand
GCAGTTGAGTTCACAGTGCCTGTTCTCACTTACACGTGGAAAGCAAAATGCTAAAATGAGCCTCGTAATGGATTGAACCAAAATGGAGCCTTCTCAGTTACTCAGATAAAGTTACTTACTTAAGAATAGGATTTTTATTTTATTGTATAAGGAATAATTTTTAAAACACGCTAATTATCAGGAATTTTGACAACATAGAAACCAAAACAAATAAGTAAATAAATAAATAAAAATTACCCATATTCTGCTAGACCAGTTATATTTACCATATCATTTTAAAGTCACTTTCTTTTGGCTCTTTCCTGTGTAACATGATTGGCTGTTACAATGACGTGTTCTAACACTGGGATAACCAATCTTGAGTCTGCCTATCTTAGCAATGTACCCTAAGTGTTTAATATCATTAAAAATCACTGAAAAACTCAATTACAATGATTAACATTAAAAGAATTTACCAACTCTTGGAGTCCAGCATAGTGATTCAGGGCTGTCATCTCATTACTGGTGTGTTGAGACAGAAAAATCAAAAGTTAGAGACTAGCCAGGAAAACTTAGTAATATCATCTTGAGGTAAAAATAAATCGGCTCAGGGATGAACCTCTGGGGGAGTGCTTTCCCAGCACACATAAGGCACGGGCCATCCCTCGTTTTGAACACACCATACCAACATTCCACCCTCTCTCCCACACATGTGTGCTTAAGTCACTTATCATTTGCATCGATCCTAGGTCAAATGGGATTGATGCCTTTGCACATCAAACTTCTCCAAAGGAAAGGAAAGTTTTATAAAAGCTCTTGTGGAGAATGGAACAGAAGTTAGTGAAGGTCCTCCAAGAGTTTATCTGTATTTTAATGGAGACACTCAGTTTGATCCTCTCATCTCTCTTTGTACTGTGAAATTTTATGTCTGACTCTTTAGAAAAATGTTACTGCATCTTTAAATTCTGATGTAAACATAAATTGATAAGTATGCTCTAATCTGTTGTAATGTGCGTGGTTTAGGACCTATTTTGCCTGATTGGCTTTCCATATCACTTTTAGAGCTGTATTTCCTTTTTACTTACTACAGATCTATTCCTTCTATCCTACACAAAATTATAGAAAGAATGCAACCACAAAGACAAAATTTTAACTAAAGAACATTAAAATTTACTAATAAACTATGCATAATACGTATTAAATATACTGAAATCTAATGTTAAAAACTATGCAAGACCTGAGATTTTTACCCTGCTAATAAGTTTGATACTCATTGACAGAAGACATGAGACTTCTGGGCAAAGGAAGATCAATCAATTACTGCAGATCACAGAAAGTTCAGTATCAATAGCAGAATATCATCTCGGGCCCTGGACCTAAATGTACAGAGCAGCACAGAGAGGACGGCAATACCCTCAATATGGGAGGAGCTCTGTGCTACAGGAGCCTGGATCATGCACACCATGCAGTCATCAGGCAGTTTAGACCAGAGGCCATCAGAGCCTCTGCTCACAGGCTATAAAAAAAAAAAGTAAAAAATTGTTGGGGGGATTATCTCTTTTGTCCAGTGCTGGGGATCAAACATAGGGTCTTATCTATGTCAGGTGAGTGTCCTGTCACTGAACTATATGCTCAGCTCTGGGAATTACCTTTAATAGAATAAATACTACATTGGGGAATACTTGGATATGTTTCATTCATTGAGATATTTCTTCCATATACCTCGGGCCTATTTTTATCTGTCATATTCTACTTTCATTCCACATTCTCTATCCAGAGAAATGTCTGCTGCCACAATCTACAAAGCAGTCCACACAGTGATTTCTCAGTTTGCTGCTATGTGGACAGTGTGGGGTCTACTTCCACGAGGGTGGTCAAGGAAGCCGCCTGCTCTGCAAGCAGGATGTGTGTGCACGTGTACAGGGGAGACCCTCCCACCCCAGAAGAGCCCCATTGACTTTCTATAACTACCCACTTGAACTGGTATGGTTGAAATGCCACTAATTACCAAAGATAATCTAAAAAGAGGTATTACCAAAAGATGCTTTTGTTTCCTGAGGGAGAAGTCTTCCTAACGCTGGCATGAATAAGTTATGAAAGAGACATAATCATCATTCATGTATAACAGATTTGTTTATTCTGTAAAGATTCATTTCGGTTGATTAATTATCAGTATCTGCTGATGGTGGGGGTAATGAGGCTGCTCTGATGAGAGAATTATTAAAGCACATGCTTAGAATATTTATCACTGAGCCCATATTGTATAAACTTAGCATATTTATCATGTTCTTTCTGTATGGAGTCTTTCTTCTCTAGAACAGATCACATGTAACTGCCCAAGTGGTAGGTAATTTGCCTTCCAGATATCACACTCTATTCTTAACAAAGAATTTACTCTTTTTATATATAACACTAACCTCTCCAAATGTAAGTAACTGTAACTTTGTGTTTCTCATGGACTCATATCTTCCTCGGCCTTGGGCAGAGCTACTCTCAAATAGAACAAATGGCCATCTTTATCCACATCGAGTTTGATCTCTGTGCTGGGGCTGATAGCACACCTTTCTTTTGTTTGTTTGTTTGCTATTGGAAATTGATTCAGAGCTTCATGCTTGCTGGGCAGGTGCTGCACTATTGAGCTACATCCCTGACCCAATACAACTATTGTTTAAAGAAAAGTGATAATTTGTATAAATTCATACTTTGCATTTAAATGAAAATGAAATGTGAGGGGTTGACTGAATTTATATTAAAATATTATAATCAGTATCCTTCAACATAAATCTGTTTGCAGTCGTCTTTAAATACAATTGTCCCTTCGATTTATTGGACATACCATTTGTGGATTTCATACACAATTGGCTCTTTTAGATGTGTTATCTCATTTAAAATCTCCAGTCCCTTCGAGGCTGATACTATTGTTAGCTTCATACAGTAGGTTAAAATTACAAGGTATAAAGAGAGTAGGTCATTTGCCTAACATGAGTGGGTTATCTTCTTCCTCAATCAGGTCTTTCAACTGCTATGCCAGGGTTCTCCTCTCTGGTTCTTAGGCAAGAGCACAGTGCTGCCACTGTCCTGCGTCATGACCCCAGCACCAATAATATTGTCTCAGATATTTTCATTCTCTGAGTCCCAGTGTCTCTGTATTCTGATCTCATGCATCACCCATGCCTTCGACATCTGAAGTCCAAATCTTACATTATGTTTTATCTCTCTTCTTGACCTTCTTCCTTATATATGTATTTGCCTTCTGGACATTTATTCTATATCCAAGCTGTATACTAGGCAGCTCTTCCCACACAAATCTCTACCTCAGTGCATGCTGACATGCCCGCCACCTAGTTGCCCAAATACCATAGACTGCGTCTCCACCGCTGTGGTTGTGGAAGCATTATCACATCTCCTAAGTGGTTCAGTACAGGGTCTCTTAATCAGAGTCCTCACCTCCAACCTTGCTCCCCTCCACTATTCTCTGCCCAGCACCTAGAGTGAGTTTGGGAAGTTGGAACCTCCTAGGCCACAGCCTTTCTCAGAGCCTGGCAGGAGCTTCCCATGATCCTAAGTAACTTCCCAAGATTCTAATACTGATTAGTGAACCTCTGGCTACCACGTCGGCCTCTTCTTTTGCCACTTCTCTGTTTAGTACTGTGAAGTAAGTTGTGTTTTTCATTCTCTTAGTCTTTCCTTGACCTTTCCCAGTTTTGTTCATCCCAACCTGGGGAATGCTTTTTGATTTCTACTCACCTTTTGAGGCTGAAACTTTATGAAAGCTTCCCTGAATCCCCCACAGCTGCTCTTGCTGCGTGCTCTCATTGCTCCGGACCCCATCTGTGACCTTCACCGGTCACTTTCCACTCTGTACATTCACTGCTTGCCGCCCTTAAGTGTTACACTGTGAAGACTGAAATCAAGGCACTAGGCCTGGTTTATTATTGATCACCTTCTCTAAGACATTTTATAGATGTCATTTATAAAATGGAAATGATAATGCCCATCCCTCCTACATCTCAGAGTTTTTGAGAAAATAAATTGAAAGTATATAAAATAATGAGTATAAATTATTGTATTGTTGGAATTAACTCTTCTCCTAAATTTAAGATAGTGAAAATAAAATGGAAATGGAAGGTCTGAGATCTAGTTGCATTAGAATCACTTTGGAGTGTTTTTTCTGACTCAGTTATGCCCAGAATCAGTGCCAGGGGAGTTGTATTATTTTAAAATTCTTCCAATGACTCAGAAGCACAGACAAATTTGGTCAGTGATGACTTAGACCATTTTTCTTAACCTGAAAACTTATGGCCCTCATGAGTCAGAATAGAGAAAAATGTGGGTAATTTCCTTGGTGAGATTAATCCTACAAGATAGAAAAACTTATTCCTCTAGAAGGGAGGAAATTGAAGCCCAATAATATAAAGACAATTGACTAATCTAGCAAGTGGGTCATATTTAACTTATGAAGTTTAAAAACCAGTTACTAGGAAGCAAAACTTTCACAGAAAAAAAAATGACCCAGAAGAGATAAAACAGAACTGATCCGTAGTAGCCATAAAAATAGAGACTTTGGCCCAAGTGGTCATACGAAAGGGCCTGGACAATGTGTTCCATGTGTGGGCAGAGTACACTGGGGAAGGGAGTCTGAGTTTAAAGTAGCATCTCCTCAGTACACTCAGCGATAAAACTACAAAGCCTTAATTGTCCATTCTCATCTGGCCCTCCCTTCTTTCCAACTATGATCCGTCATAAGAGTTTCTTTCTGTTACCACAGAGGTCATTCTTTGCCACTAACAGGCCTTTCTCTGAGTACGTCCTCCAGCCAAAACTCGCTCCTCTGGTCTCAGCCTGCTGCTCTCTTCCCTCCATTCCGGTCTCTGTACCTCCCAATTCGCTTCTCAATGGTGGCATTCTTCCTTCCCTTGCTCCCACCCTATTCTACTTGTTCTCCTGAGATGCAGCAATATCAGAATTTCTCTTGTTCAGGCATCCTGCCACATACCTTCATTCCCAGCTGTATGAGAGCCAAAAGCAGGAAGATCACAAGTTCAAGGCAAGCCTTGACAACACAGTGAGGCTTTGTCTCCAAAATCAGAATTTAAAAAATGGCTAGGACAGAGCACTTCTGATACATGTCCAGGACACTTTCAATGTCTCCTAGGGCAAAAAATAATCTCTTTGCTCTTACTCTTTTGGAGGTTTCTTGACTATTAGCCTAAGCTTATTAAATGTTACTTTCTTGTTCATTAACTCAAGAATTGTGCTTGGAACATGGTAGGCCTTCAGTGATTATTTACTGAAGTAATGAAGAAAGCTACTAATTATAACCTAGAATTTTAAAGCAGCTAATTTCTTTCTCACAAGTAGAATCGTAAATGGCCAGGACTATTTTTACTTTGATCCTTAAGAAAGATCTCAGAGAAGGTTAAAACAGGACAATCAGGTGTCAAAATGTTTAATTCTAACATTCATACTTCTCTTTTTTTGTGACTCAATTCTTCTTTTGTCCTTTTTTATTGTAATAAAATACGCATAATGAAATTTATCATTCTGACCATTTTAAGGGTGCAGGTCAGTGGCATGAAATGTGATCAGACTATTGGGAAACTATCAGCACTGCGATCACTCCCAGAGATTTTCATCTGTCCCAAATAGACATTCTGTCCATTCAACAACTCCCTACTTGTCCCTCCCTACAGCAACCCCTGTTCTGCTTCTTATCTCTGTGAGTCTGCATGTTCTAGCTACTTATAAGTGGAATCCTACAGTATTTGCCCTCTCATTTCTAGCTCATTTCACTTAGCATATTGTTTTCAAGCTTCCTTTGTGTCCTAGCACATATTTCCTTACCAAGATCAAACGCTATTTCATTATGTGAATGGACTACATTTTATTTATCAAATGATCCATTGATAGACATTTGGGTTGTTTGAAAATGCTGCTATAAACACTGATGTAAAAATATCTGCTTGTATCCCAGCTTTTAACTCTTGGGTGCATACCTAGGAGCAGGTTTGCTGGGCCATGTGGCAATCTGATGCTTTCTCTTTGGGGGAACAAGCCTCCTCTTCTTATTATCACTTGCCCACTTGCCTTCCAAAATGCTAGCCTTCTACTGCTACATCTCTATCCAGATGACTCCATTTCCAGGCACTGACAACACCTATCCTGTTGAAAGGAACCAAGTCATTTTATTTTCTTCTCTATTGAACCTCTTAAATATCTGAAACATAATTGGGTCATAACCAACATAGAAAAGAGTTCTGAACATCGAGGGCAGCAGTTTCTCCATGGGAAATTGATCTGATTGACAAAGATGACTGATGATTTACACTTCCGGTGTAGTGAGCTCAGCCAGCAGTAACTGTTCAGCCAAAGCTGCCCAGGACTCATAATATCAAGTGTCATCAGACCTCTTGCTTTCACATTCACATTAAACCAGAGGGTCCTGTTTGCTTTGCTGCTACTCAGCATAGAATTTTATCATGCTCCTAAAACTTGTCAGTGCTTCTCAGACATCACGAGACTTGATGTAGCCACATGGAGCTATATGAAGCCCCATTGTTTATGGATCACGTTCTTTTCCATTTTCTCCCTCTTGTGACTTTTCCCATCATTTTTTCAGCATCAGAAAAATGCATTCCAAAGATTATAAACAGCAGTTGGTAATCAGTGCATAACAGCTTTCTGTGTGTAATATAATCATTAGGTGTACATTAGACATTTAGCATAATAGGAATACTGGCGTGGTAATAGAACTCTGTCAAAGGACCAATGCCTCCTGCTTTGAAAATGCACAGATCGATTTTGTATCACCCTATGAATGGGAAAAGTGTAACAGCAGCATGGCATTACTCTGTGGCAAAGTTCAATTGATTTTGCTTATCAAATTCTGAAGAAAGACAGACTGCATGTAAATGTGTTAATACCAATTTCTCTCCCATGCTTTTGAATATCCCTTCAGTCTCAGCTTATTGAAGCTGTATTCTTACAGATTTTAAGTTAAATTTGAGCATAACTTTAAATGATGCTTATAGCTTGAACTAAAGCATTATTGAAGAAGGATTTATAATGCTGAGAATTAATTACATTTCAACTGAAACTAAAATATAAATCTATAGACAAAAATATCTGAGTGGTTACATACAGTTGGAGTGACAGTGGCTTGAAGAATTTAGGGAGAGTGGGCAAAATGTTCTAAAACTGGATTCTTGGTAATGGTTATATGACTATATACTTAGTAAAAATCATTTATTTGCATATTTTAAGTGGGGAAATTTAATGGTATATAAATTTAAACTCAATAAATCTTTAAAAGAAACCAAATACCAGTGAATATTCTTGTACTTACTCCTTTGTGGGTCTGTGTAAGTCTATCTGTAGCATTAATTCTGAGATATGGAAAAGTGGATCAAAGAAATGCTTATTTATATTTGTGATAGAAACCACCAATTGACATTCAGAGTTAATTCATCAATGTAGTCTCCTACCGACTATGTTGTCATTATACATTTATCCATGATGTTGTTAGAAGGTAATAGTAATATTGTATGATTTTGATACTGTGGAAAAACATTAAGTTAATTTTTTAAATTTCTGGACTATTTTAATCATTTAAACAGTATGTTTATTGTATATATTTTATATCCTTTATCTACTTTTAAAAAGTGGCTTGTCAGTCATTTCCTAACAAACTTGCATTTTCCTAAATATTATATATGTTAATTTTTCCATATTTCTTATTTATGTTTCAATTTTTTTCTTTTTTCCAGGGGTTGAAAAATATTGCCATCAGCCAAATCTAAACCATCATCTGCTTCTAATTTTTTTAAATTTAAATTTCTATATTGAAATAATTACCAGACTACATGAAGTTTGTTATGTCTCCCTGCAAATTAATTTCCCCCAAAGAGTTACATTTTACATAATTAACAGTATAATATCAAGTTAGGGAGTTGGTACTGGTACAATGCAAGTTTATATCTGTGTCAATTTTATCATCTGTGCAGATTCATGTAGCCACCATCTCTATCAAAACAAAAAAGCAGTCTGTTATCACAAAGTTCTCTCCTACGCCACCTCTTCATAGTCATGGCCATGCCTAACATCTGTCTACTCACTAATTGGTCTGCTTTTCATTTCTATAATTTCATTGTTTTAAGAATGTTATATAAATGGAATGATACAGTATGCCAGTTTTGAGGTAGGCTTTTTTCCATTCCACATAATGGCCTTAAGATCTGTCCAAGTTGCCTTAGGAAGTATTTGTTTCTTTTTACTCTTCAGTAATATTCCTTGGTGTATGTCTATCTACTACCTATTTAAATGACCTATAAGCCCAAAGTGATATTTAGATACTCAAATGATTGGAACAAATTTTAAAAATTGTTTTGTAATATGTAAAAATCATATGAAACTCAAAGTCTTAGGTTCATAAAAAAGTATTTTTGGCACACAAATATATAATCCTCCCGGATTATATATTTCATAGCTACTCTCTTACAGTGGTAGAATTGAAGAGTTGAGACAGTGTCCACTGTCCTGATGAGAGTATGAAAGCAGGATGAGTCTGATGGCCAGGAGGGTCAGGCCTTGATTTTTACTACATGTCTAGCCTTACTCCCTTTAGCAGCCCTCCTAAATCTCTTAAATTTTCTGCCTTAAGTATTTTTCATCATAGCCTTGTTTCCCTTTACATAAAGGATACAGGACTCATGGAAATGCATACTTTAGTTCTGTGCTGTCAGGAATGGTTCAGACAAAATTCCGAAATAACTATGACACAACAATGCAGAGAAACAGGACAGTGTAAAAAGCTAGTGGATCTTTGGAAACTGTTTATCATGTACGAACCTCAGCTTTGTAACTCTCTAGAAGAGGGTGATGTTCCAGGGATGGCTGACCAACAAGACGGAAAGACTGTCTCTGGACTCTGACGTGGCAAAGCGAAAAACTCAAACCTTACTTAAATCACAGAATATTGACTCCATTACATAAATCTAAATTACACAGACCTTTCAGGGCTGTTGTTAGAAGTATTAAATAAAGAAAAACAGAGAGGTCAGACTCTATCAATACAAATATCCTTTCTTTTTGACTTCTATTCATTTTTAAAAATTTATCTAAGAGTTTAAAAAAAGAAGGTATTTGATAGAGTTGTGATAAATTGAACTGAATTTAAATTAGCTGAGAGAGAAAAGACTGCAGCCTTCACACTCTTAAAATAATGTACACTAGAATTCTCTCTCTCTCTCTGATGTTGAGGACTGAACTCGGGGGTGCTCTACCACTGAAATATATGCATAGTTCTTTTTAATTTTTATTTTGAGTTAAGATCTCTCTAAATTGTCCAGGCTGGGCTTGAACTTGCAGTCCTGCTGGGAATATAGACTTCTATCACTACTTCGAGCTACATTTTATGTTTCTACAAGGGGGAAGCTGACATTTGTTCATACATCTTGGTTAGATACCTCTTCTACATTGTCAAATAGCCTAACTTCTTTGTAAGAGTTTGAAGTTGGCTTCTGTTGCCTTCTGAAAGTCCAGGAATTATAGCGAGCCTACCATGCCTACCAAAGTCCCGTGTGGGTCTCAGCAGGTAATCCAAAGGCAGGCTCCGGTAGTAATTATCATCTCCAGGCGAGTATGCCTCCCTGGGGAGGATGTGGACAACAGAAGCCCTGTCAATGTCCATCATAGGTCATACAAGCTTTCCCAGGGGTCTATCCTTCCACAAAATGTGGTCTTAGAACTTACCACCTATCCAAAAGGAAAATGGCCTTGTAAAGGTTCCCCACCAGTTGCTATAATACATAGAATTAAAGATGTCATACATAGAAGAAAGATGTCAGATTTGCTAAGACCCTCTATTGGTGCGATGTATAATGGAAAGGTTGAATTCTATAAAGATTCCAGTATATGTGGGGATTGCAGAGATAACTCATCCCATAGCTCCAGCTGCACAACTGGCACTGCTGATTTCCTTACATTTCGGAAACAAAAGTGCGGAAACATAGCTTTCTCTCTACTGTAATAATATACCAACTAAACATTCAAAGAAAAACAGATAATTTTCAATTATCCCCCTCATTAGCCAGTGAGAATCCAGAACATGAGACTGATTTTGGTGTGCTGAGTTACATGAAAGAAAAATAAGAGAAAGCAGATTTATGTGTTGACAATGAAAAAAATATAGCATGTGTATATTTTTACAATTTAATCTTTGAGAAGGAGAATTATTACCTTTTCAATCTCCTTGGTAGTGAGGTGTGAGAAAGAAAATAGCAAAATTCACACGGGAAATATCTAGTAAAAATAAACAATAAGGGATTTTGTACTGATGTGTGGTGTTAAAAAAAAAAATGCAGTCAGGCAAACAAAATTGCCCTAACAAATGTAGCTGATCCATCTTGACCACAAAGAAGGAATCATTTTGTGCTTATATTTCTGCCTTCTTACCATATCCCCCAAACCACATTTGTGTTTTTAGTTGGAGTGGCTCCTCACTAACCTCCAAAATCCTTTTTCTGGCTGAGGTTCATCATTTGATGGAAAATAGGCAAAGGGAAACCCTAGCTGACAGAAGCTGGTTTGGCAAATCATTTCAAAATGGAGCAGAAATTATGGATTTGGGAGGGAGGAAGGGAGTGGGGAAATGTGGGGAGCGAGACCTTCAAAATAAGATAACTCAGCTCCAGTGGTTCTTGGTTGGGGAAAGTTGAGAAGCCATCTAGTTTCATAATAATTGCCTCTGCATATTGAGAAATAAATCAGATTCTCAGTCACCATTATTGAACTATTACTTTCTGCCTGCCAGACACTGCATTAAAATCTTTTGTGTATATTTTCTCACTGAATGATCACATCTGTGAAGCATAGATTTCACTGTTCCACTCTTATGGAGTAAGATCTGATGTCTGGAGGAACTGAGTAACTACCACAGTCAAAGAAGGGCAGAGTAGTGGCAGAGTTAGGATTTTCAGTTAGTTCTGTGGGTCCAGTCCATGTTGTCTTCTATGCCTCTCTCTTTGAAGTGCTAAATTGCAAAATACTGCTATTCAATTTTCACTTTTTCAAAAGCAACCATACTTTTAAAAATCTCATAAGCATAACCAATATTACATTGTCACTCTGTCATTGAACTGAGATTTTGTATTCAGAATGTGAATTTATACCATCTTGATCTCCAAGACCTTCTTGTCTTGGACATTCTAGGGTCCTATGAACAGGTTAGGATTGATTCTGCCTTTATAGGGGCCAGAGATATATCTCCGTGCAGCTGTGCCTGCTTGGCAAACTTGAGGTCCTGTGTTTGAACCCAGGTACTGGAAAAAAGAAAAAAAAAAAAAAGTGGAGCACTGCTTCTTTATCTCTACCTTCATGCCACTGATTAGTGTTAAAAATTTTCCACAACAGGGCCAAGGATTTAGCTCAGTGGTTCTGGCGCCTGTCTTGCAAGTGCAAAGACCCAGGTTTGATCCCCGGTAACCACATACCATACTGGGCGTGGAGACTCACCCCAGTAGCAACCAGTACCACATACCACAGTGCCGGGCGTGGTGGCTCACACCTGTAATCCCAGCACTCAGGAAGCAGAGGTAGGAGGATTGCTGTGATGTGAGTTTGAGGCTGAGCTCAGGGCCAGCCTGAACCACAAAGTAAGACCCTGTCTCAAAAAACCTTAAAAAAAAAAAATTCCACAGCATCATTAATAATTCATGTACTCATGTAAATACACAAACATGCCTGTATTTATTGGAGGTCTATAATCTGAATGGGCTGAATCAGAGCATGTAGCTCATCGTAGCAATCATATTTTGTGCAGATAGAGTGGAGTGGTGAAACGACAATGAACACTTGAACAACATCATTTTAGCTAAGGACGAGCATGAGAAAAAAACTGCAGAGGGGACTTGCTTTCCTTCTGCTCTAGTCAATGGCCACAAATAAAGTAGGTGAAATGCACACATTTATTACCTTTTGGTTCTGGAGGTCTGAAGAGCTCAAGCTGGGTCTTCCTGGGCTGAAATGAAGATGCTGGTGGGACTGTATATCTGCAGGCTCAGGGCACAGGAGGACCATTCTGCACGGGTCCTTGGCTGCAGCAGCTCTTCCCTGCTTCTCTGCAGGTCTATGCAGCTGATGCAGAGAATGTGACCTCCTAAGATAAGGAGGAAAAGTTAAAAATAATCTGGGCTGGGTGTTCCTTCACCCTAGAGCAAGGTGCTCGGTGTCACTTGGGCTTAAGTCAGACAAGATGTTCTCAGGGTGGATAAACCTGGGGTAAAGGTTAGGGTCCCTCGACAGCAGAGTGACCAGAGCCTGTGCAGACAAATATTTATCTGCCTCAATCAACCTTCCTGAGTTTAGGGACCAGTTCGTCAAGGATGGATCCTAGTCTTCTGCTTATCCTTCCTTCCGGTGTTTAAGAATTGTGCTTTGTCTGACTTGGGTGGCTTTCTGTGTTACTGGATACATGCAATAGGTAGAGAGCCTTTGTACAGGAAAACATCTGTTTGCTTATTTTTATAGTTTCTAGAGGCCACTGTGTTCACTGGCTCATAGTTCTTTCTCCATCTTTAAAACCATCCACATAAACTGGACATGGTGAAGTAGTCCTATAATCCCAGGACTCTGGTAGGCTGAGGCAGGAGCATTGCAAGTGTGAACCCTGTCTGGGGAATCTAGTGACTTAACAAACCCTGTCTCAAAATAAAAATGAAAAGGTTGCAGACGAAGCTCAGGGGAAAGGCCCTCGGTTCTAACTAAAAGACTAACTAATTAAGTAATGAAGTTAATAATTTATTGTTTTCAAAATTCTGACTTCTACTTCCCCCAAAGTCTATGTGTAAGGGTCATTATGATTACACTGAGCCCACTTGGATGACTTGGGATAATCTCTTATCTCTAGACCTTTAATTTCATCATATCTGTCAAATCTGTTTTCCATGTAAAGCAATTTATTTACAGTTGTAAGCGTTTGAAGAAGGATGTCTTTGGGGTGAGGAGTGCTTAAAGGTGAAGAGCACAGATGTCAACTTAGAGTGAAAATTGCTTTTCTCTTTTGGATTTGAATTAGCTTCAAATCTACTGGGTAGGTCTTGAAAGATCCTTTTCCTTATTTGGTGACAAATGTACAATTTTTGTTTGAGACAGGATCTTGCTCTATGGCTCAGGAAGGCCCAGGACTTGCTATCAATCATAGGTTGGTGTCAAGTACAATCTTTCTGCCTCATCCTCCTGAAGGCTTGTATTATATTATGTCACCAGCCCTGCTTATATCAATGTTTGCTTAAGGGCTTTAACTGAGGAAGAGTAGGAGGAGAGTGAAGAAGAAAGAG
>PVIR01040477.1:0-13319 GCA_004026965.1 Petromus typicus | reverse complement strand
GCGCCCAGCCCTCTGCTCCCTCCCTCTCGCAGCCCTCAGCTCCGGGCCCTGTCCCCGGCCTGCTCTCCCCCAGGCTGAGCTCAGAATCCACAGCACTATGCTGTCTGGTGACCACAACGACCAGTGTCCATCCACCTCTGTGTCCCTGTGCATGCTGACAACGCAGACTGTGTCCTCTGCCCCCAGGACTTGAGGATGGGAGGACAGCAGTCCACCCACTCGCAGCCGCACCTGACACTGGAACGCGCCAGCAGATGTTTGGTAAATGTGTCTGGCTTGGTCTGTTTTGCTCATCACCTGCTGCCATTATTTATTTTTAAATCTGCACAGATGACACGTGCCCACAGGACTCGCAGTGTCGCTCCAGGGAAGACGTGAAGCATGTTCCTGAGGCCCCGCCATCTGTGCGCTCCCTGTGACTCTCCAAACACAGGAGGCAGTGTCGGGAAGTAGGTCAAAGGGCAGCAGGAGACGTGTGAATTCATCACTCAGCAAATTCTTACTCCAACTTCACTCTGCTTGTGTCTAACACAAGGGTGCATCTCTGCCCATCACATCCAATTGGTATGATAACACTAAGCAACTCACTAAGCGACAGTGAGGTGCTTGTCAAGAGGCAGCAAATGCAAAGGCCCAGTGACAGATCAGGCAGAATTAAAGCAGTCACTGAGTTTTGTTTGCTTTTGGTTTGTTCCCATTGCTTGATGTCTATGACCCTTTCTTGAGATTGACGCTAGTACAAAATGCTGTTAGGATGTGCCTTGGAAATGCAGATGGCCCAAGCACAGAGAAACACAGCTGACACAGGTAGTTTACTTTTTGGCTGCAGAGTGGATATTTCATCTTTCTAAACTGGAAAATGTCGTGTGCACGTGTGTGCGTGTGTGTGTATGTGTGTGTGTATGTGTGTGATTCCAAATGTGATGTACCTTTTAAAAAATGTTCTAGTCACTCAGGGGGAGAGTAACACCTCTGAGGGCCAGGCCACACTGGTCACCCTACTAGACAGAGATGCTTGTCCTAAGGGTGTGCTGTATTTCCTTCCACCTTCCCAGCGCTTTGTAAAGCATAGATCCCATGGAACCTGTCTCCTTCCTTCCTCACTTAACAATGCGCTACAACCACCTTTCTGTATCAGCACCTGTAGACCTAGGAGCTTTTATTCCTCCCCTCATTAGGTGCTGAGAATGCCCCAGGGGACATGAGTCACTTCATTCGGCTGGCAAGGAGACAAAGGTGGGAAAGCTGAGCGCTCTGCCTGATTAGAAGCCTGGGCTCTTTACTTCTGACTCCTGCCCTGCCCTGACAGCATCGGTCTCCAGAAGATAGGACTAGTACTGGAGGGTAAATACTGCAGCGAGATAGAACTCAGGAGAGTATAAGAAAAGAACTTTACTTAAGAGCTGTCTGGCAAAGGAACGGGCTCTCTCATAAGCCAGTGAGCTGTGCACCCCTAGAGGAACCATCAGAGGTGGAGCTTAACACAAACGACAGGAAAGGCTCAAATGGTGGGTAGATGGCTGGACTAGGGGCCCCTCAGGCCCCTCCAGCTTTGGAATTGTGTGCCCATTTGTACCACAGCCCCAAGGACGGGGACAGTCCAGCTGAAGCCTCACCTCTTTATCTAAGAGAGCACTCAGTAGTCACTGTACAGGGCAGGTGACTTTCCTTTCTGAGTTCCCCTCCATTTTATTCACCCCTATGATTTTCTCCCCCTATAGCTGCAGACGCCTTTTATTTTTCAGTGTTGTATTTGCTTCATTTGTTATGCCAGAAACACAGAATGCTGCTGCCCCCACGGAACCCTGTGATGCGCATGACACCCATCTGGGTTGGGCTTCTGTCCCAACCTGGATTAGCGAGGAACAGAAGACTTTCCTGGTTCCCCAGCTGTGCAGTAGCTGTCTGATGTGCACACAGTCTGGTGTGTTCTGTTCTCAAACAACGAACATGCACATGTCCACATGCGCACCTGCTGCTGCTGGACTGAGGGAATTCCTTTCCATCCGTTCCTTGCTGGGGGCGGTGAGGACACAAGGGGCTGCTTAGAGGCAGGCATCATAAAGTCACTGCACCTGGGAGCACTGCCACCCTCCCACTCTGTCCACTGACACTTGATGTGAAGGAGAAGAGGTTGGATTCAGTCCATGGTCAGCTGGCTCCAAGGTAGAAAGTTCAGGGCCTGGGCAGAGGACAGTGGCTCATCCCGTGGAAGCCAGGAAGCAGAGGGAGAGAGGAAAGGGTAGGGAGTACAAGCCACACTCCCAGGGACCCACCTCCTCCCAGGCTCCAGCTGGTAACAGTGTGTCAGCCACAGAGTCCCAAGGCCCGTCAACTTCTACACACATGGGGCTTCCTGGCCATTTCTGATCTATGCCAGAAAGGACTTAACTTTGGGGAGTCCCCTCTGCAAGGGCAATAGATCTGCTAGGTTGAGTCTTAAAGGAATTCATCAGGGGCGACACTGCAGGCAGAAAGAAAAAACCGTGCAGAGGCACAGAATGCAAAAACACCTGTGGCCACAGGGAATTATGGTCTGCTGTTACCCCTCACCAAGGATAATTCTTAACAAACTCAAGAACTTGTAACATCTGTGTGTGCCCTGTGTGTAGCAATTTGTCTTTCCCACTTTACAACACACCTCAAATCCAGCGCCTCTCCAACCACGGCTCCAAGTTCCAGGCTGAGGTACCTGTCTCGGTTTATTCCCTTGTGCCTACTGATGAACATTTAGGTTGCTTCGAGTTTGGTACTGTCACAAACAGTGCCACCAGGACCACCCTTGGGTGTACTCAGTGTAAATGGCAAGTATGTCTCTGGGAGGGACACGGACAGCTGCAATTTCTAGGTTGGGGGACCTGCATGCCAAGATTCGTCTGTACTTCCCAACTGCCCTCTGAAGCATCTTTCTTGATTTTTAATCCCAGTGGCAGTTTCTGTTTAGAGTGGAGAAGACCTTGGGGGAGGAATGTGTGTAACAGAATGTTTAGAAACAAACTGTAGAAATGACCCCTGTAAGTAGAGCCTTTAGGTGTAATAAAATATTTAGAAAATAGCTACTGCTGTCATAACGCAAACTACATAAAGTAAAGCTGGACAAAGTCTTGGCCTGAGGTGACACAGAAAAGGGTGCCTCTGCCAAAGAGCACGCCATGTCCTGCTCCCCACAACAGTATCTGCTGGGGTGGGGAGTGAGTAGGACTCAAATATTCTTTGTAAGGGATGAAAATGTTTAAAGAAGGAAGAGAAAGAAGCAGTGCACATAAAGTTTGGTGAGGCCACTGATCCAGAAGAGGCTGAGGAGGTGGATCTCTGCCCTCCGGGCCTCTAAGGCCGCCTGTGTTTTCAGGACTCTATCTGCCCACCCTCAAAACTGCGGGGCTGGGTGTGAGCTGCGCCAGGCAGACAGGTGGGACAGCTCCAGTTCCTCACAGGCACACACTCCTGCCCAGCTGCTCTGCGTAGAGGAGGTCTGTCCAGCGTGGTTCTGGGATGGAAGCCACTTCCAGACGGCAGGGTCAGGCAGGTGCGGTTCCCGGGGTGTCAGCGGTACAGGAGGAGGAGACAACCATTAGGAAGGGAGCCGGCTCTGCTCCACAGCACGCACCAATTAAGATGATTACTGGTCTCTACAACACAGACACTAATGGCCTGTCACACTCTGGCATATTTTTCTTGGTAACCTTCAGGTCCAAGTGATTAATAAGGCTCTTGTGGTGAGGCTCACACAAACACCGGCAGAAGCAGCGAAAAACCCATGCAGAACTCTGACAAATGCACATATAATGAGGTACAGGTTTGTGGAAACCAGTTCTGAAGGACAGTGACTTTTGGAGAGCTCGGTATCTGAGCCAGGTGGGGCCATGTGACTGTACTCCCCTCTGGGCCTCAGTATCTTGTCTGTTAAGAGGGGACCAGGGCCTGGAACTCCTTCCTGCTCGCAGGCACGATGCTCGCTGGGAGGGTCCTTGAAGACGCCATGGGTGGGGCACCGCCTGCATCATGGGAGTGAAGCTCAGCACAGCACTGAAGAGCAGGCTTCAACTCAGGTGCACGTGGCTGGAAGGACTGTCTGTCTGTCCAGATCATCTGGACAGACTCGGCCTGTGGGCCTCAGTGTCCTCCTCTGAAGAGTGGGGATGATGATGAAAGCACCGTTGGCCAGAGTGTTGGGGTAAACTGAGGCAACGTGTGCAGATTGTGCACTGCTAGGCGCTGAGACGGATGGAATGTCCATTCTTTTTGGCCACCGCCATTATTATTACTATTATTGTTTCTCCAAGCAAGGGAGAATGGCATCAGAGTTGGAGTCCTTGAGGAGACAACAGCTTCCCAATTTGTATCCCTTGGATAAACACCACCCCCCAATGCAGGATGCTGCAAATTCCATTTCTTCCACTCACTGAAGGTCAGACAGCCCCCAGAATCCCTTACATATAATTTCCTCCCAGGATCCCAGAGCTTCACTTAGCGTGAAAATCACGGAGCCTTTTCAGAAGGGTGAACTTCGAAGGACAGGTACCCATGCCCCACTGATGTGTGGCGTCTGTACTGAGGAGTTACAGAAGACGCGGTCCCAGCAGCTGCCCTGGCTACTCTGGGTTCACCCACTCATTTTCCCTCAAGTGTTATGCAAATCTTCAGCCTCATTCTGTCCCCAACCTGTGGTGTTCCCTAAAGCCCACCCACAAAGGCGTCTGAAACCATTCCTGGGCCATGTGTCAGTCAAATTCCGGCTCATCTCCAGGAAGAGCAGTTCCTAGGGACGTGGGATGGCATCCAGCCTGCAGGGCCAGCAGTCCTGACAGCAGCCCAGGCTCCCAGCCGGCAGCTTGCAGCCGAGTGGGAAACAGGCCAGATAGGAACCTACAGACCCAATGTAGGGGCCAAAGATGGTGACTGGAGCACCAGGCGTTTATGAGAATTCCTCCCAATTCTCAATATTGGCAGTTCAAGCAGGATTCTGAAGACAAAATAAGGAAGTCTGCAGAGCTCTACCCAGCACCTTGAAAGGAACATAAACTCTTCAAAGCCAGACGTTTATAACCTAAGGCAAAACACCTGTGGACACAGGGAATTAGGGTCCTCTGTCACTTCACTAATGATAATTCTTGTTTTTTTGTGTGTTTGTTTGTTTTGTTTGTTTGTTTTTTGAGACAGGGCCTCGCTTTGTAGTTCAGGCTGGCCCTGAGCTCAGCCTCAGACTCACATCACAGCAATCCTCCTGCCTCTGCCTCCCGAGTGCTGGGATTACAGGCGTGAGCCACCACGCCCGGCACTGTGGTATGTGGTACTGATCGCTGCTGGGCGTGAGTCTTCACACCCAGTATTGTGTTTGGTTACCGAGGATTGAACCTGGGTCCTTGAGCTTGCGAGATAGGCGACAGAACCACTGTGCTAAATCCTCAGCCCCCCAATGATAATTCTTAACAAACTCAAGCAGAGTACTTCAAAACTCAAGGGGGAGGACTTCTCTAAAGTTCTCTAAGACTAAAAAGTTTAATGGCTAAGAAAAAAGAAGACAATAAAAACCATCAGTAATTTCACCATCCAGACCATTAAAAACACTGTGATTGATACATATTTCCAAACGTGCAGATATATACACATACATATATAAATTACATATGGCACTAGTGTTTCACGGGAACGAGCCGATGTATATGCCCACTGGTGGCCTTTGTCACCCGCACCGCACATCTGTACACTCTGCAACTGGCTCTCTTCTACTAAATCTTCCTATCAAACTGCACCTCTCGGCAGACACTAGGTTCATCTAACGCTTCCCAAATTTAAGTAATTAACAGTTTTCTTTGAAAAATTATTGTACTCCTTCCATAAACATAGTATCTAAGGAATACTAACAAAACTATTGCTATAGAAGCTGAGGTTTTAATTATGAATTTTCACTGCAAAGAGAAATGTCTTCATAGTGAAATCATTTGAGACTAAACATCAAAATGGAAAGGAAATATGCAATTGCCTCCTGGACCACTGCGAAACACTGGTGTAGAGCATCACAAGGACCCCAGGTGAACCTCCGTGTCAGGGCCCTCCCCCACCCCCGCCAGCAAGTTCCTCTTCACCTGGGCTGGCCCTGCTGCCTCTCCCTCCCTAAAGGGGGCAGGAGAGGTCTCGGAACCTGCGGAGGCCCTTGGCTTGTGCTCTGCACTCCCCATAGTCCTGGAGCATTGGGTGACAGCCCTTCTCTCAAAATCTTCTTGTCCCACCTCCAGAGAAGAGGGACAGGAGAGGCAGGAGTGACTCCACACTGGACCCCAGCATCATCCCAGAGCTGTGTGTGGCAGAAGCGTCTCCAGCACATGTGGAAAGAGGGGGCCGAGGGGGCGGCCGGTCTATACATGCCAGCATAATCTTTTTGGCTGGAGACACCTTTATGATTCTTCTAGAAGACAAAATGAATTCAACTTAGAATCCATTTCTGCTTTGAACTGCAGAACAGCAGCTTTCAGGAAATGCAGTCCTGGAGTCCAGTAGCCAGATGTCTGGTGGCGGCATACAGCTAAAGCACTCCACCTGGGAGAGGGGAGGGTGGGCTGGCCCTTGGTGACCTGGCTTTTTGGCCTCAGTGAGTCTTTCTTTCAACTTGCTGTGACTCTTGGTCACTTGTCCTTTCTGGGCCTCAGATCCTCCCATCTGAGAAGGGGCCACGGTCACACAGGAGCCTTGTGGGACTGAGATGAGGACAGAAATGAGGGACAGGGCCTAGAGCTAGTGTGACATGTTGCCTCTCCTACCCTAGCCGTTTCAGGGGCCTCATCTGCAAAGGGGGGCAGAACACTTTGCTGAGAGGAGTAGTCAGGGTCTAGGACAGTGATGGTGAACCTTGCAGAGCTTTCAATGATACGAACAGCCTTTTGCAGTTGCCCAGAGGCCTGTGTGGGCCATGAAAACAGCTGTGGTAGGACAGTGAGCCCAGGGAGGTACGTGGACAGTGGCGGGGTCCTGTGTCCCGGCGCCTGGGGCCAGAGCCAGCCCTCATCTCTCCCCACCAGCTACATGTAAGAACCCTGTTATGCGAATGTCACAATTTAGCGTGGTCCACTAACCAACCACAGCCTGGCGGGGAGATGAGAATCAGATTGGCAAAACCAGTACTCATTTATCAGGTGACAGCGCAAGAATGGTGATGTCTGCAGAGTGACGGATCACACAAATACACCCAGGCCGTGTACTGTTCAGCCCCAGAGCCCTGAAGCTGTAACGTTGTCATTGGCTCCCACCCTGGAGAGCACATGGGGTACCACAGATGTGCAGGTGCCATCACTGTAAGGACACATCGGGTACAAAGCTGGTGTGCCTTCTCTGATCCCCTCCACCGTCTCCTCTCCACACCCGCTTCCTCCCCACCGGCCGGCATCCTGCCTGCGTCAGACACAAGGAAACTTAGATGGAACTGTACACTCCCCCGTGGCATCTCGCTGACAGACCTGGGGAATTACTTTGGTTAGTAGTACGGGAGAAAGAAGACAGCCTGGAGAAAACCCTCTTCCCCCTCTTGTCTTTGGACTACTCCAAGATGCCAGTTGTCCTGGACTCTGTGGAGAAGGCCCTGCTGGAGAGAGCTGCCTGGCGCGGGTGGCCACGCCTGCCTGCTGCAGTAGCTTCCTGAGGGACCCAGCAGGACCTGTGTCTTGTCCATCAGGGCACCCTAAAGTCTCACTGAGGCCTGGGGGCAGCTGGGGCTCAGTGGAGACTTCCGGAGGCAGGGAAAGGCGAGGACGACCAGCTCGGTGACCCACTGCTCCCTCCACGCCTGGGGGATGCTGTCCACTCCTGCCTGCTGGCCTGCGACTCCCTGGGCCAGTTCCCTAACGGGCCAGAGACACTAAGCAGCAACAAGAGTTTTCTCTGTACCTTCATCCCCTGTGAGAGCGCTGATCAGACCAGCGATCTGGTCAATAACAAAACCGAATGCAGTGGCATACCACGCGATGACTTTGGGTGTCACTGTGCTGTTTTTACTCAAATCAGCTGCTTCACTCTCCCTACCACAGCCACCATCATGTCGAAACAAAATAAGGCAGCAGAAATGCCTTGACCTCCACTGGTCCTGGAGAAGGACGTCCTAACTCACACCAGAGAAACAGAAACAAAGTCTTGGTCCAGTCAAGTTCTCGGCACAAATAACACATTTGCAAGAACATCTGCTGTGTCAGGCCCTCCTCTCTGCCGAGAGCTACAAACACTGTGCTCAGGAAAGAGGAGGAGATGGCAGAGCGGCTGAAGACCCCTGGGCCCAAGTGCCACCTTCAGATGGCACAGAGCTTAATATGGGAGCTCTCCAACCTGGCTGGAGACCCTGGCAAACTTCTCTGCCATCACCATGGCCTGGTGAAAGGCATGGGGAGATCAAAGGCTCCTGAAGCCAAAAGAGAGAGTACAATTTCCAAAGCAGCTGCATTCCATGCTCAGGCACTTGGCAGTGCCCACCCTCCTTAATTCGGCCAATCTCGTGCGCACATCTGCCAGCATCGGTGCCTCTCAGTGTGGGCTGTACCTAATTAACACCAACCATTTAAAAGCCTGCGCAGCATTATGGGCCACTAAACATGCATCCGCATGAACAGGTGTAATTGAAAAAGGCACGTGGCAGGGACAGGGCCAAGGTGGCTCCTTTCTGGCCCCTGGCTGATGGGCAAGGTCTCTGAGGACAGAGGGGTAGAAGGAAGCAGCAGGAGGGCACCGGAACACACAGCTCCTCTAGCTGTGTCATCTTAGGAAAATCCCTCCACCTGTCCCAGGAGCAGGAATTTCATGGGCAAAATGAGGCTGACTCTGCTGCTTCACAGCGCTGGGGTGAGACACCGATGGGTTAGCGCACAGAGGTGCTGTCTGAGGCCAGCCCAGGAGGTGAAAACCCACAGCAGCAGGGGGCCTTGCAGTCCCCCAGAGGAGGGGCCAGCACACTTGTGCCTGCTCCCACTGAGTGCATGCACCAAGTTGTGGGTGCGTAGGGCCTCTGGGCCGGGGTGGCAGAGCAGAGCCAAGAGTCTTCTCTATACCTTTATCCCCTGTGAGAGCGCTGGCCAGTGATCTGGTCAATAACAAAACTGAATGTGGTGGGAGAACACCCCGCAGGCCAGGTCAGGGCGCTGGGTGTGGAGGAGGCCCTGGGATGGCCAATGTCAGTGATTCACAGACCTGGAGAATAGATACGCAGGGTGCATCTCCTAAATGTTCCCCAAATGGATCTGGAATCATAAAACTGGCTCTGCATCCTTGCGCAGGGTACAAGTAGTTACATTCTCATCTCTAAAAAAGCTGATATGACATCTTCTCTATGGAGCTGTGAAGTTAGAATGCAGTTACCTAAGCAAGACACCTAGCACAGAGTAAGTGTTCAATAAATGGCAGCTGCTGAGCAACACGACGAACAGAAGCCCAGAAGTGAGTGAGTCAGGGTTCAAGATGCCTCCATCTGCAAAACGGAAGCCAACCTAACTCACAGGATTGCTATGGGGCCAGGGAAGTCATGCTCAGTGAAAACTTGGTGAGCTCCAGAACGGCAGAGGCCCACGACCTCAGAGCTGCTCTGGGCTGAGGGTCCTCAAACTGCACAACGGCCAGGACAGGACGAGCAGACAGTGACCCAGGGGTAAAATGGCCTTCCTCATGTGCACTAGGCTGCATACATTTTCTGATTATAAAAGTATTGCACTGTAGAAAATTTAGAAAACACAAAGCACATAGGAAAATAGAAATCTGTGACTCCAGAATGGTATGTGGCTGCCTCTCAGGGTTGTACTGCCATGGGTGCTAGGATATGAATGAAAAATGTCCCCCTAAAGTTGGGCATAGTGGCAGATGCCCGGAATCCCAGCTCTTGGGAGGCTGAGGCAGGAGGTTTGACATCAGTTCAAAGCCAGCCTGGGCTACAGTGAGTTCAAGGTCAGCCTTCTGCAGTGCAAAGTGATACTCTGTCTCAAAAATAAAGTCAAACGACACCTCAAAACCTCTTGAGTACAGAGGTGGGGCTTATGGAAGGTGAATGACTCGCAGAGGTGGGGGGTGCTCTACTCTGGACTCCGTGGAAGGGCTGAATGTGCTCTTAGGAACTGGGCCTAGTTTGATAAAGTAGGTACAGGAGGCGCAACCCAGAAGTACATGTTCTTTTCCCTGCTCCTTTCTCTCTGCCTCTTCCCTGCGCTCCCTGCTTCTGGACATGAACAAGTGAGCAGCTTCCCTTGGCCATGCCCTGCTGTTTCTGCCATGAAGCTGGTTTGCCATGGACTGAAGCTGCTCAAACCATGAGCCAAAGAAATTCTTCCTCCTTTAATTGTGTATTTCAGAAATTTTATTCTAGCGACAGAAAGCTGAGGAACACAGTGGGGCACAGCGAGCCCTAGGCGAGCAGTGGGAGGCCCTCAACCTGGCCCTCAAGCCAAGCTCAAACTCTAGACTCATCTACCCCCGAAAGGCAGAAGGTTCCCGCTTCTCTAACCTGTAGTTTCCTTGTATGTAAATAAATAACTTTCTCCACAGAATAGTGACAAATAAAGCAGATAATCAAATATCAGCACAGTGTTCATCTCATTGTTGCAGTTTCAATATTATGCATCTGTATTCATGCACAAAATGGGATCTTCTTGCAACAGTTATCAAATATTCTACTACAAAGGTAGCGTGAACCAAGGCCAGCAGGACCAGAGTTTCATAGGCAGCTGTCAGAAACTAAGCTGGTCCAGCAATCTGGGTCTTAACCGGCCCGCCTGTGATTGTGATGCTCACTCAGGTCTGGGAACCAGGCTCTCAGCTATGTTTAATTCTTTACTCCATTTGTCTGTCACAGTTTCCTTAGCCAGGTTCCCCTTTTGTTCAGGCCTGTTGCTAGCAGTGTGCTGGCGTGGACTCGTAGGCTCATGAGAGATGACCAAGAACATCTTTTGGAACCGGCCACAGTGGGAGTTTTTATGCTGCAGAAATCAGCAAATGCTATAAACCAGGGCTTCCTATGTTCACTGCAGCAGGTGGTTAACTTTTACTGGCACACTGTTGGCCATTTCTATTGGTTTCTGCTGTTAGAACAGCAGCACAGTCATACACACATCTACTAGTTTTGCTGTTTCCTTCAGTACGTTTCGGGAGATGGAGGTGCTACACGAAATGCTCATGTCTACGGAGTGTATCCCACGCAGGCTGCCAGCCTGGCCTCTCAGTTCACACTCTCACCAGCAGGAAGGCTGTGTTTATTTCCCTGCTCTGCTTGCAGTAGCCTTTGAGTCAAGGCCTGTGGACTCAGCATCCTGTGCCGGTGCAGAGGTATGAAGACGGGCCGAGTCCTGACACCTGCTCCTGCCACTCCCAGCACTCAGGCCTGAGCATCCACTGCTGCTCCATGCAGTGCATGCCTATCTCTCCAAGGCAGGGCTGCCCAGCAGTTTCCCCTGATGTGTACTATCTGGGCTGTCCTGGTTATGTCTGGTTATGAGCACATGAAATGTGGCCCATTTTGACAGAATTTGCAGTTAACTGAATTGTAATTTATTTAAATGCAAATTAGCCACATGTAGCTTGGGGACACTGTACTGGACCAGAAGGTCTAGGACATTCAGCAGGGATGTGGCTTCTGGCTCTGCTCTAAGTGATGACCATCGTAAGCTGAGGTCTTGGTTCATGGTAACAGCTGTGATTTGAAGTACTGTTCGCAGTAACCCCCCCGGGGCTGAGCAGAAGTGAGGCGCATCCTCAGGGTGCAGATGCCCACGTGCGGAAAGGCTGCGGTGCAGAGCCTCCGTGACGGCCCTCGGTGTACCTCCTGCGTGGGTCCTTCATTGCCTCACAGGTGCCCTCGGGGACAGGGTACTGAGGACAGAGGTCAGGACGGCCAGCAGCCCATCCTGCCTCTGCCTTAGCGCACACTGCTAAGGTCACAGAAGTCAGCTGCATGCGACGGACGCAGACATGGAAGTGCAAGGAAGCCATCTCATCTGCTCAAGGTCACCACACCCTCGACGGGCAGTGCTGGCACCACAGTGTTTACTCGCTTTTATACCTGAAAAGTCGCTCAGTGAACTTTATATTCCTCCACGCCACTGAAATGATGAGGCATGTATGAAGGAAAAACTAATGCACACAGATTTCTCTTCTCACTGATGACAAACACTGGGAAAGGAACTTCTCTCTACAGAAAGATGTCAAGGGGAAGAATGAAACAAGAGTTGCCATTTACGCTTTTGTGACTAACATGGTGTGAATGGCATGATCGGGGGTGACATAATTTTTGAAAGGGCAAAATGGGGCAATTAATACCTAATGTGGTGTTACAGACAGCCCGGGTGACCACAGGCTGCAGTCATAGTGAAATCCCCCGGGCACATAGTATGGCTGTCCATCAAGATGCAAAGCAAACAACAGAAGAACAAGTGACTGACGACGCACAAATGATTTCAATGCTTGCAGTATCACCAGCCATTTATTTCAGGCTTGGGCTGTGAAGGAAGAATAATAGGATTGATCTAAGGCAGTTACAAGCATCACTGATAAATAAATATGTATCTTCCCATTCTATGCAGGAGCAGGGATTCAGGACAAGATAGTTCAAATGGACAGACAGCTCTTTAAATGACACCTCACGATCACATTACAGCTTCTATCAGATAATAGAGCTTGAATGTCTTGAATGATTTAAGATTTTCCAGTGCCTGCCATGAAGGGAAAGGAAATCATTCTGCTCTGGAGGGGAAAACACCTCAGCAAATCAGTGGGAATTTGGCAGAAAAATGCCTACTTTTTCATTCTTTCTCATAGGGTTTCAAGTCTGTTTTAACTTGTCCCTGATTTTCAAAGTCAAAGTATCAAAAGTGAATGGGTCTACAAATATAAGTGAGGAGAACATAAGAGCATTAAATCTGTACAAGGCACTTCTGCACTGAGAAGGAAGCAGCATGTACCAGTGTATTACTCTAGACCCCGAGAATCCTGGCCCGAACCTCTCCAGTCCTTTACCTTCTAGTCCTCAGTGATATCAACTGGAACACAGATGACAAGTTGGGCTCACAGTATGAGTGAAACTATAAATCGGCAGTTATCAGCAGATACAAGGTTGGTAACTGGTGGTAAAGATAGCTACGTATGGAGTCATCAAAGCATAGCTACAAGGGCCGGGGAGTTAGCTCAGTGGTTCCGGCGCCTGTCTTGCAAGTGCAAGGACCCGGGTTCGATTCCCCGGTAACCACATAACAACACTGGGTGTGGAGACCCACACCCAGCAGCAACCAGTACCACATACCACAGTGCCGGGCGTGGTGGCTCACGCCTATAATCCCAGCACTCGGGAGGCAGAGGCAGGAGGATTG
>PVIR01040476.1:0-13311 GCA_004026965.1 Petromus typicus | reverse complement strand
AAGTTTTTCTTGTTGTTGTTTTGTTTTGTTGCTTTTTTCTTTTTGAGACAGGGTCTCACTTTGTGGTTCAGGCTGGCCCTGAGCTCAGCCTCCAACTCACATCACAGCAATCCTCCTGCCTCTGCCTCCCAAGTGCTGGGATTACGGGCGTGAGCCACCATGCCCGGCACTGTGGTATGTGGTACTGATTGCTGCTGGGCGTGAGTCTCAATATGTGTTTTCCCAGTATGTGTTTTCCGGGGAATCAAACCCAGGTCCTTGTGCTTGCAAGACAGGCACTGGAACCACTGAGCTAAACCCCAGGCCCACGTTTTAAAGTTTTGAGACAGTGTCTCACTAAGTTCCCCAGGAAGGACTCAAACTTGCAATCCTTCTGCCTCAGCTTCCTGAGTGCTGGGATTATAGGTGTGTGCCACCACAATCAGCTTCACAGCCCTATTATTTAATACTGTGTTGGAAAGGCTGGCCAGTGTCATACATAAAAATTTAAAAACAGATATCATTATTTATACACGATGTGATTGTGTGCTGAAGAACTTAAGTACCAACTGAATAACTGTTCAAAACAGTAAGAATTGAATAGGGTAGCAGAATATGAAATTAATGTTCAAACATCAAATATTTCTTCTTTTTTTTTTTAGGTTTTTTGAGACAGGGTCTCGCTTTGTGGTTCAGGCTGGCCCTGAGCTCAGCCTCCAACTCACATCACAGCAATCCTCCTGCCTCTGCCTACCATGTGCTGGGATTACAGGTGTGAGCCACCACGCCCGGCACTGTGATATGTGCTACTGGTTGCTGCTGGGCGTGAGTCTCTACGCCCTGTATGGTATGTGATTACCAGGGATCGAACCTGGGTCCTTGCACTTGCAAGACAGGCGCAGGAACCACTGAGCTAAATCCCTGGCCCCAAATATTTCTTCACATTAAAAAAGTAACTAACTGGGTGTAGTGGCACACACCCATAAATCCAGCACTTGGGAAACAGAGCCAGGAGGATAGCTTTGAGGAACTACACAGTGGGATCCTGTCTCAAAAGAAAAGGAAGAAAGAAAACTAATGTAAACCAAGTGTGGTGGTTGTTATCCCAATACTGAAAGGCTGAGGCAGGAGGATTGCCTAATTTGAGCCAAGCCTATGCAAGTTGGAGACTTTGCCAAGACATGGCCTCAAAATTCAAAAAAATGGGCTGGGGATCTGGCTCAATGTGAGAGCTGTGGTTCAGTCCCCAGTACTGCTGGGGGAAAAAAAGCACAAGTCTTGTGACCCCAGTGCAATTTCCCCTTGGGAGTGAGCTAGGAGAGAAGGAAGAACCGACAGGCACCTTTGTGCTGGGAAGGCCCAGGTCCTGTGAGGCTGAAAAGTTTGGGGGACCAGAGCAGCAAAGCAAGGTCAAGCATTGAGTGAGGTGCTGACACTTCCAAAGAAAGTGCCCTGTTCTTCAACCGCTTCGTCTCCTGAGGGAGTTAAAGGTAAAGTAAAGAGGCCTATGTAAGTGTGTGTGTGTGTGTGTGTGTGTGTGTATCCAAAGTGCAGCTACTATTAGAAAATGTGGCAAGTACTAGGAAGGAAGTAACTATGGGATGAGAAAATTACTCGACTCAAGCTGAGGGTGGGGAAGCCTCTGGGGAATGCAGCCCGGAGGGCTGGCACGGAGCAGGGGGCGCAGCAGACACAGGTGACTCCTGGGCCTGGGAGGATGAGCTTTCCATTGCCGCAGGGGACTCCCTGGCATGACAGCTATGAGGAAGTTCAGTCCCCTGCCCAGGAAGCAGCCAGGTGGAAAAGGGTTGAGAGTGGGAGAAACAGGAAGCTGGTGAGCAGGAGCTAAGGCGTCTGTGGAGCGCTTACTGTATGCCTAGCAACACTTGGAGATTCTGATTCTAAAAATAATGGTTCTTCTCAGTAAATGAGGGTCTCACTCGGGAGACAACAAACCTGCTAGGAAACACCCTCAACTCCAGCGTAGGGGCAGGCACGTTTGTCTTGAGAACTCTAGTGACTGTTTTTCACTCTGCAGTGCTGGGCATTGGGCATGGGGTCTGTACTGCTCAGCTGCTTTCCTAGCCCTTTTTATTCTAGGGCAGGGTCTTACTTAGTTGTCCATGCTGCCTTCAAACTTGGGATCCTTCTGCCTCAGCTTTCTGAATAATTTGAATTACTGATGTGCATCATGAAGGCTGGGTGAAACATTTCTTTTGCAAAAACATTTTTTTGCCGGGCTGGGGATCACACCCAGCACCTGCATGCTTTGGTAAGCAAGCATTCTACCTGAGCTACACCCCTTCTGGTGAATTTTTCTTTTCTTTCTTTTTTTTGAGTCAGGGTCTCACTATATAGTTTAGGCTGACCCTGAGCTCAGCCTCAAACTCATAGCAATCCTCCTGTCTCTGCCTCCCTAGAGCTGGGATTACAGGCGTGAGCCACCACACTCAGCACTGTGGTATGTGGTACTGACTGCTGGTGGGCGTGAGTCTCCATGCCCAGCACAGGCGCCAGAACCAGAGCTAAATCCCCGGCCCCCTTTTGGTGAATTTTTAAACTAACAAATGCATCTTATCTTCTTCCACAGACCCCTCCCAACTACAACTTTCTAGAAGTCTGTGCCTGGAGATCAGGTCTAGTGGCTGCTTCTTCATAGCCAAAAAGGTTCTGAGCCTCTCCAGGGTTGTGGTGAGGTCCTTCTGGGGCCAGCAAAGAGATTGATCTTTCTTCATTTGATTTATTTCTTTGAGACAGGGTTTCACTTTGTGGCCCAGGATGGCTTCAAACCCAAGGGACCCTCTTGCCTTAGCTGGGATTGTACATTTTGGGATCACAGGCGTGCGCCACCACACCCGGCTCACAATCTTGCTTTACATACAGCACGCTGGTTCTTCTTTCGCCCTCCCGTTTCTTGTTTAATGGTATTAAGTCTGAAGTCTTCATTGTAATCTCCACACAGATAAAACTCACAGTACTTATTGGGCTGCCTAGATAAACTGTTGCTTATCAACTGTGGCAGTTTAGCAATGACAAAACAAAGCTGGCAAAGGTTGTCTGCAAACAATTGTGTCCTTATTAGGCTTCAGTTCTAAATCATAATTGGTTGGATGTGACAGAACATAGTTTTGTGACAACGGATTCTTTTTTTCTTTTTTTTTTTTTTTAAAAACAAGAGTCTCACAATGCCAGGCTGGCTTTAAACTCACTGCACTCCTGTGGTCTCAATCTCCCAGTGCTGGGATTGTAGGTGAGGGCCACTGTGCCTGAGCTATTATTTTTCTTTTGTGTGTGTTGTTGGGGATTGGACTGAACTCAGGTACCTGCACATGCCGAGCACATCAGGTTCTATGTAAAAAGGAAAGAATGTAGAAGTATTACACAGTGCCCACCTTATATATGCTGACTGAATATGTTGTATCTGAAGACCTTACAAATATCTTTAAACCAGAAGTGGTGCTACACCCCTATAACCTCACCACTCTAGGAGGCTGAAGCAGGGGAATCACAAGTTTGAGCCAGTATGAGTAATTTGCTGAGCTCATTGTCCAGTAACACACACACACACAAGCCTATGAAGGAAGAGAAAGAAGAATTTTCAAGTGAGGGACAAAGCTAAGGGTGATAGAACACTTTGATGAGAACGGAGGATTTCTAAGGAATAGGTTGAGAATTGCTAGTATAGAACTTAAATAATGAAGATATTCCAGGTCAATGAAAAAGTTACTGGAAAAAGGATATGTTTAAATCACTATTTTAAGAAAATTAACAGGAAGAAAGCTGAGAGAAAAAGTTATACTAAGGAAATAATTCACAAAAGTATTATGAAGGTTCAAACCATTTATTTTGCAGTCGCAGGGACCAAACCCAGGATCTCATGCATAGTCATCAAGTGTTCTACCACTGAGCTGGGCAAGCCCCAATTTAAGTTTTATCTAATTTTTTCTTTTTCTTTTTTTTTTAGTTTTTTTGAGACACTCTTGCTTTGTAGTTCAGGCTGGTCTTGAACTCAGCCTCGAGCTCAGCAATCCTCATGCCTCTGTCTCCCGAGTGCTGGGATTATAGGCATGAGCCACCATGCCCAACACTGTGGTATGTGGTATTGATTGCTGGTGGGCATGAGTCTCCACTCCTGGTATTGTTGTTATGTGGTTACTGGAGCTGGAACCACTGAGCTAAATCCCCGGCTCCTATTTTTTGTTTTTGAGACAAGGTCTTCCTATGTAGTTCAGGTTGGCCTAGAATTTGCAGTCCTTCTTTTGCCTTAGCCTCCTGAATCATAGGGTTACCAGTATGTGCCACCATGCTGGGCTCATTTTATTTAATTAATTAGTTTTTTTGGAGATAGGTTCTCATTATCTGGTGCTGACTTGGAACTCATTATGTAGGACTGGCTGCCCTTAAACCCATGACAACCCTCCAGCTCCAGCCGCCTGAGTGCTGGGGTGATTATAGGTGCCTCACGGTTGGGTTCTTTTTTTTTTTTTGAGACAGGGTCTCGCTTTGTAGTTCCTGGCCCTGAGCTCAGCCTCAAACTCACATCATAGCAATCCTCCTGCCTCTGCCTCCCAAGTGTTGGGATTACAGGCATGAGCCACCATGCCCAGCACTGTGGTATGTGGTACTGATTGCTGCTGTGTGTGAGTCTCCACTGCCTAGTATTGTACATGGTTACCAGGGATCGAACCAGGGTCCTTGCGTCTGGCAGGCGCCAGAACCATTGAGCTAAATTCCTGGTCCCGTCAAGTTTTAAATAGCACTAATTCATTTAAACTGAAACATGCAACTGGTGTGAAAGTGACAAAAAGGAGGAGCTCAGTTATAAAGATTTAGGTCTTATTTATTAAATCCCTGAGAAGGGGGATAAAAACTACAAGGGAAAGGTACTGAAAATTGAAATTATTAAAAGGCCATGGTTAACACAAAGAGCCTATCATTAATGTGACAATAACAAAAATGTTGAATTTCTTGGTGTGCTGGCGGACACTTGTAGTCCCAGCCCTCTGGGAGGCCGAAGTAGGAAGTCTGTAAATTTCACCCCAGTCTGTGACTTAAAAGTGAGATCCTGATTTCAAACAAACAAAACAGGACTGAGGATACAGCAGTTCAATGTCAAGGCCCTTGATTCAATCCTCAGTACTACTACTGCTACTACCAAAAAAAAAAAAAAAGGAATTTATAGAAGATTTGTTTGTTTTCTGGGTTTTTTTTTCCCCTGAGACAAGGTCTCCCTAGTAGTCCAGGCTGGTCTCAAACTCAACGCGAACCTCCTGCCTCCGCTCCCGACCTCCTGAGAGCTGGTTTTACAGGCATTCACCACCACGCCCATCCCAGGAGGATAAAACTTTGACAGAATACTTGAGATATACAGAGGCAAAACATTTTTTCTTTAAACTTTTGCTTGACCAGGGTCCTCCATCTAAAAATATTATCTTCCCTCTCTCAAGATAACTAGGGAAAACAGATGAATTGCTTTTTCCATCATTCAGGACGTCAGTGCTCATCAATGTGATCGTTATAAATATAAGTATGTATTTCTGATGCAAGATAACTGTTCAGGCTGGGATTAACAGCAGAACATACTCTGGTATTTGAAGAATTCTCGTTTCTACCTTTTAGGGAAGGATAGGTCCTGTCAAGAAAAGACTGTATCCAGAACTCCGGGAGGCGCGCGGAACCCAGGCGCGCTCTGTTCACACCTCAGGAGACCTCAAGGCAGCTCGGGGAACCGCTGAGGAGGCCGGCTGGGTCCTCTTCAGTCCTTGCGCCTCGCGGCCATCTACAATTCCCCCACCTCCGCCCTCCCACCCCTGGCGCCGCTGAAAGCTTCACTGGCCCACTTCCCACCGCACCGCGCCGGAGGGAGGGGCCTGAAGACGTCCGCCTCGCGCAGCGCGCCAGGTGAGTACGCGTGCGCAGTCCGGTCGTAAACAAGCCCGCCCCTTCCTCTCAGCCCGCCTTTCCGGGGCCGGCTCGGAGTGGGCGGGGCCAGGAGAGGGGCGGGGTAGAGCCAAGAACGGCGCCTGCGCGGTGGGCGTGATCCGGGCACTTAGGGCAGGATGAACGCTGCTTTCCAAGATGGCGACGGAGGGAGGAGGGAAGGAGATGAACGAGATTAAGACCCAATTTACCACCCGGGAAGGTCTGTACAAGCAGCTGCAGCATTCGGAGTACAGCCGGCCCAACCGGGTTCCCTTCAACTCGCAGGGATCCAACCCTGTCCGCGTCTCCTTCGTAAACCTCAACGACCAGTCTGGCAACGGCGACCGCCTCTGCTTCAATGTGGGCCGGGAGCTCTACTTCTATATCTACAAGGGGGTCCGCAAGGTACCGACCTGGGGCGTCACTGGGGCCCGCCAGCGGCGCGACAGAGGCCGGGGGGAGCAGGGCGGTGACAGCGGGCCCAGGGTGACCGGTAGGGGTGGCCGTCGCTCGTACTTTTGAGTGGGCCGGCAACTCCACTGGGGTACTCGTGAGGAAGGGGGTTCTAGTGGACGAGGGTGGCGGCAGGGGGCGGGGGACTTGGCGTGCGGGGTTCTGGCCGGAAGGTCCTGAGGAGCCGGCTCCCTGTCCTCGGGCAGGGTCCGGCAGGCTGTGACACAGCCAGGGAGCGGGCCTGCGGGTCCCCGGAAGAGGTGGCGTGGCCGGCTTGTTTGCTTCCATTCCCTCGGGTCCCGGCAGGGTGAGAATCTGGTTCTGGGCTGGAGAGCAGAGTGCGAAGTGGCTCAGAAAGGTCCACAAGGTAGACCTGGGGCTGGGAGGCGGAGGACCGAGACTAGGTCGGAAAGGACCTGCTCAGCACGCAGGGCCACTCCACCTGCTGCCCTACTGACACTTCCTCCGAGCCTCTCCTTCTGGGGTTGGCACTTGTATCTACAGAATCCTCCGCGGGAGGGACGGCTGTCATTGTCTCCGCGGAGGGAACCTTCTGCCGAAAGATGAGAAAGAGGGTCCTCTTTTCTCTTGCAGCCTTCAAGGGCTGAAAACTGGGACTGGGAAGTAGAAATAATGTTTCCAAGGCTGAGCTGCTTCGCGGGGCTCTGCGCGAGCGTGCCCAGATGAATCTTGTCTGACAAGTCAGGCTATGTCCCACAGAGGGAGGGACAGGTCTTGAAAGCTACTTTAAAGGAACGCTCCCCCTTGGCGGGGCGGGCGACCTAACAGTAATTCTGTGAAGCATATAATCATGTTCTAAAATATCTCTTTAAAAGTAGCAGTGTATTAGAGCTTTTCTTTTATTGGCGATGTAACTATGTTGTGAGAACTGCTTACTTTTGAGATGGCATTCTTTGACTTGATTTAGGAACCTGAGGAAGATAGCACCTCAGGATGGGGCAAGGTGATAGCAGATTAATTTGTAAATGCTCGATTAGCGTGTACATGTTGGAGAGCGAGCAGCCTTTAAAATGTCGTACATCCAGATGCAGTATAGTGTTTCTGCCTGTGACAGGCTTCTAAAATGTATCGAGTTGTTTCTTTCAAGGTGAATAAATCATTATTCGCTTGTATTAGAATAAGCAAAACACACTGCTGCTTCCACTTGGGGCACATTGTTAGAAGTTTCTGAGTCTGAATTCCTTAAACTTTCCCTCTCTTTTTTGGACTTGGAAAATTGTAGTAGTTAGTTGTCTGGGAGCTGTAATTTTAGTGCTGTTCCTAACTATGTCATTGACATTTGTTGGGTGACCTTGGGTAAGTTATTCAACTGTAATTTACATGTCTTTAAAAAGGGAATATTGCAGTGCACATGTTGTAATAAATAATATAATAACTGCAGTGGGTCTTAAAACTCTACAACACTCAGTAGATGGAAAATACAGCTAAAATAAACATTATCCTAGGTTCAGTGGAGCACCTCTGGAGAGAGGTGGGGGATCCCAAATTCAAGGCTAGCTTGGGCAGTTTAGCAAGACCTTGACTCAGAATAAAAAGTAAAAAGGGCTGTGGATGTAGCTTTCTTAGTATGCTCAAGACCTTAATTCAATCCCCAGTACCACCAGCACTACCACCACTGCTACCAAACAAACAAAAGCATTCAGAGTAATTGTTAAACGGAAAGCTGCCATCTGGATATGTAGGGTAGAGCTAAAAAAATCAGCCAAGATATTTTTTTAGCTGAGTGTGGTGATGCATCCCTGCAGTCTGAGCAATCAGGAAGCTGAGGCAGGATGATTGTTGTGAGTTCAAGGCCAGCCTGGCTCACATACTAGTAAGGTTTTTTTTTTTTTTTTTTTTTAGGTTTTTTTAAGATAGGGTCTCGCTTTGTAGTTCAGGCTGGCCCTGAGCTCAGCCTCCAACTCACATCACAACAATCCTCCTGCCTCTGCCTCCCGAGTGCTGGGATTACAGGCGTGAGCCACCACGCCCAGCACTGTGGTATGTGGTACTGGTTGCTGCTGGGCGTGAGTCTCCACACCCAGTATTGTATGTGGTGACCAGGAATCGAACCTGGGTCCTTGCACTTGCAAGACAGGCGCCAGAACCACTGAGCTAATTCCCTGGCCCACGTAGTAAGTTCTTGCCCCATCTATGATGCTAGGGATTGAACCCAGGGCCTCTTGAATGCTAGGTTAGTGCTCTGCTACTGAACCATACCTCTCTCTCTGAAAGGTTATTCTCCATCTACCTACCTGTCTTTCTGTTTGTCTCCTTGCTTGCTTGCTTTCTCTTTTTGGTACTGAGGGTTGAACTCGGAGCCCTCTCATTGAAGTATGTTCCACCTTCTTTTTTTTTTTTTTTTTGAGACAGGTTCTTAGTCCCCAGATTACCTAGTTTAGACTTGAGTTTGTAGTTCTCCTGATTCAGCTTCCCAGAATGCTGGATTCATAAGTGTGTGCGAGCACACTTATGAAGTGCAGTGGACCCTCAGGTTGTGACCAGCCTGATATACGAACAACTTGGGTTAATTGGGTTAACTATGTGTTATCTATAGCATGTACCCAGGTAAATATACAGGTCTTAGTTATATTGACTTATTCACAATCAGCCCTCAGCAACTAGTTGAGTTCCTAAGTCAAGGGTCCTATGTTCTCATTTGCTTTCTACTCCTAGCAAATCTCGTTTGGATTTAGTGGTTGTGGTTTGCATCATAACTAAAAGGGTCACTTGCTGGGTGTGGTGGCACATACCTGTGATCCCAGCACTCTTGAAGGCTGGGCAGCAGGAGAATTGCTGGCAAGTCAGGCCACCCTGAGCTATGTAATGAGTTCAACCCCAGCCTGAACTACATGGTGAGGCCCTGTCTCAAAAAATAAACAACCAAGGAACCAAGGATTTAGCTCAGTAATTCTGGCATCTGCTTAGCAAGCACAAGATCTCCATTGATCCCCAGTACCATGTACCACAGTGCTGGGTGTGGTGACTCACACCTATAATCCCAGCACTTGGGAGGCAGAGGCAGGAGGATTGTGATGAGTTTGAGACTGGCCTGGGCTACATCGTGAGTTCAGGGCCAGCCTGAACTACAAAGTGAGACCTTGTGTCAAAATAAACACCCCAACCAAAACAACAGCTAACAACAACAGAAGTCTAGGTCATTCACCTGAAGTATCCATAATCATATTCTGTTTTAGGAAGACATTGTTCACAGAAGAGTAAAACTGATAGACCTTTTAAAAACTACATAAAATAATTCTTTTAAAAACACCGATTTGAACTGTATAAATTGCCTTTAATTGCATAATTTGAGTACTTTAACATTGTTGGCAAAATTTCATTCTCACGAGGTAGTATCTTGAAAGTTTGTTGGGAGGTTCTAACGGGAGTGCAACTACTGGTATACCCTTGCCTGAGGAAGCAGTCCTCCTTTATGGAGGTGGTCATCCTTTTGACTGAATGCACGGCTTTGGGAGGGACACACACAGAGGGTGAGGGAGGAAGGGTTCACACCCCTACCCAGTCAGATCAGCTGAATCAACCCTGGCGATCAGTGGGGTGACGATGTTACAGCCACATCACCCTCACATCCTCAATGGGGTAGTACTTTATAGATACACTGGCATTATGTGGTCAACAGTTGAATCTAATAACCATTGTAATTTAAAAATGTTTGTTTTCCATGAATGTGTTCACTGTTATTTCTGGGTAGAAGTGACTTTTTATGACTCTGTTTTCTGATGTTTTCTTTTTTTGAGATAGTCTCATTGTGTGGTTCAGGGTGGCCCTAAACTCACTATGTGGTCCAGGCTGGCCTTGAACTCACAGCACTCCTCCTGCCTCTGCCTCCTGAATGCTGGGATTACAGGCATGCACACAATGCCCAACTGTGTTTTCTGATTTTAAAACAGCAGTTATTTATAAAACTAAAATTTAGGGGTTAGTAGATAAAGTCTTTTTTTGTTTGTTTGTTTGGTTTTGCTTTTCATTCTTTAATGTAAGGTATATAGTTTTATGGCAGATTATTTAGTTCATTTAGAAGCTCTGATTTAGACAAGCTCTGATTTAGATTTAACTGAAATTTATGCTTAAAATAGGTCTTTACTGAGGGTCCTGTGGGAATGGAGTGGATGGGAGGTGGTCTGCTGGCGACCCCAGGAGTGTGGTTTTGGCTGTTTTTGGAGCCGTGGGGATCAGTGTCCAGAGCTAAGAGGGTGGTGGTGGAGAGCCTACTGCACGTGTGCCACAGCGGCTGTTAAGGAAAGTTCTAAAAGTTTCACCAACACTGCTGTATGCAACTCCCCCAGCTTGTAGATTTTTCTCACTGGTGAGTAAATTAGAGCACAACCAGATCTAAAGGAGAGTTTTGGTCAGAAGATACTGATTACGTTGGGTCTGACAGTACAGGCCTGTGATTCCAGCAGTCAGGAGGCTGAGGCAGGAAGATTATGAGTCTGAGCTCAGCTTAGCAGCTCAGTTAGACCTTGTCTCAAAAAATAAAAAAATGAGTTGAGGCTGTAGCTCAGTGCGAAGGCTCTGGGTTCAATATCTAGTTCCTATGTAAAAGAAGGAGAAGGTACTGATTCTGCCTTTTGGTCACAGTATAGGAATTCCCCAGCATTTTGTCACAACCTGTCTTGCTGAATCTTCTTCATACACTCCTGGGTGGAAGATGAAAGTGCCTTTTCACAGTTGAAGTTCAGAGTGGGGTTCTTTGTGTGAGATGTAGTTTTGTGAATTTATTTGGTGTAACAGAAAATAATTTGAACATTAATACTACACTGGTTGGGCATGGTGTTGCACACCTGTAATCCCAGATTTTGGGAGGTTGAGACAAGAGGATTACCCCAAGTTTGAGGTCAGCCTGGGCTACATAGTAAATTCAAGGCCTTCCTGAACTATAAAAAACACTCGTTTCAAGAAAGCCTATTTAAGGCTCCCATCATACAGCTGTTTCTAGGCCTGGTGATGTGAGGTGTTCAGAGATGAGGAAGACTATACCTCCCACCTCAACCTAGAACTTAGAATTACTAGCCTTCTACCATTTTCTTTCTTTCTTTTTTTTTTTTTTAGACAGTCTTGCTTTGTAGTTTAGGCTGGCCCCAAACTCACCATGTAGCCCAGGCGAGCCTCGAACTTACAGCAGTCCTCCTGCCTCTGCCTCCTGAGTGCTGGGCTTACAGGTGTGAGCCACGCACACCACTGTGGTATGTGGATATGGGGGGGATCGAACTCAGGACTTTGTGCTTGCCAGGCAGATGCCCAGAACTGCTGAGCTAAATTTCAGGCCCAGCCTTTTACCATTTTCATAGCGTAGTTTGTCATCCGAAAAAAAGAAGTCATTTGAGGATGATGGTCCAGAAAGTGCTGGAACTGCTGGGCCAGTGCTCTGCGTCCCTCAAGCACTTTCTTTATGTGCATGGGAGTGATCCCCACTCAGCCTCACTTCCTTGCTCTCAGTCGGCCCTTCTGAGTCTCTGGTTTTGGTCACTCGCTCCCTGTACTTTGTCTTCCTAGCACTTTTTTGTGTTTATATTTCTCTGGAACAGTCCAGTGTCTCTTCACCCCTAGAGAGGCTCTAGAATAGGGATGGAATCTTTTTTTTTTTTTTTTTGAGACAGGGTCTTGTTTTGTAGTTCAGGCTGGCTTTGAACTCACTGTGTAGCCCAAGTAAGCCTCAAACTCACAGAAATCCTTCTGCCTCTGCATCCTGAGTGTTGGGATTATAGGTGTGAGCCACCATGCTCATCATTGTGGTGTGGGTTACTGATTGCTGATGGGCCTGAGTCTCCATGTCTGGTATTTTGGTGTGTGGTTACCAGGAATGAACTCAGGGATCTTGCACTTGCAAGGCAGACTCCAAAACCGCTAAGCTAAATCCCTGGCCCTATGGAGTTTTTTTTCTGCCCACTATCTTTGTAGTGTCCACTACTGTCCAGTAGTCAGAACTTTACCTTGTTGAGTGAGCTGTTGAGAATAAAGCTGTACTTTAAAAAAGATCTTTAAGAAGCTGAAAAACCGATTTTGGACCTAAAAATAACTTGGATATTTTTTTGTAGCATAAATCTTTTTTGAAGGGGTTGTTTTTCATTTGTTTGTTTTTTGAGACAGTTTCACTATGTAGTTCACATTGGTCTTGAACTTGCTAAGTTGCCCAGGCTTCCCTCAAACTCCTGCTTCAGCCTCCTCAGGTCTGAGATTACAAACATGTACCACCACACCCAGATCTGGGCTTTGTTTTTTGTTTTTTTGTTTTTTTACTTGTACTGGTTTTTTTTGCTGTGTAATTTAGGCTGGCCTTGAAGTTACCTGTAGCACAGGCTGGCCTCAAACCCATGATGATCCTTTTGTCTTAGCCTCTCAAGTGCCAGGATTACAGCCTTATGCCACCACCCCTGGCATGCAGCTCACATTTTTTTTTTTTTTGAGACAGGGTCTTGCTTTGTAGTTCAGGCTGGCCCCGAGCTCAGCCTCAAACTCACATCACAGCAATCCTCCTGCCTCCCAAGTGCTGGGATTACAGGCGTGAGCCACCACACCTGGCATTGTGGTATGTGGTATTGGTTGCTGCTGGGCATAAGTCTCCATGCCCAGTATTGTTATGTGGTTACCAGGGAATCGAACCCGGGTCCTTGTGCTTGCAAGACAGGCACCAGAACCACTGAGCTAAATCCCTGGCCCAGCTCACATCTTTTTTTTTTTATAGGTTTTTTGAGACAGGGTCTCGCATTGTGGTTCAGGCTGGCGCTGAGCTCAGCCTCAAACTCACATCACAGCAATCCTCCTGCCTCTGCCTCCCGAGTGCTGGGATTACAGGCGTGAGCCATGCTCACATCTTTTTGAAAGCATTAAAAAATGCTGTTAAGGGGCCGGGGAGTTAGCTCAGTGGTTCCGGCGCCTGTCTTCCAAGTGCAAGGACCCGGGTTCGATCCCCGGTCACCACATACCATACTGGGC
>PVIR01040475.1:0-13311 GCA_004026965.1 Petromus typicus | reverse complement strand
ATAACAATACTGGGTGTGGAGACCCACACCCAGCAGCAACCAGTACCACATACCACAGTGCCGGGCGTGGTGGCTCACGCCTGTAATCCCAGCACTCGGGAGGCAGAGGCAGGAGGATTGTGATGTGAGTTTGAGGCTGAGCTGAGGGCCAGCCTGAACCACAAAAGCGAGACCCTGTCTCAAAAAACCTAAAAAAAAAGAAATCAAGAGCAGGGCCAGGGATTTAGCTCAGTGGTTCCAGCGTCTGCCTGGCAAGTGCAAGGGCCTGGTTTGATCCCCAGTAACCACATACCACAATGCTGGGCATGGTAGATCACACCTGTAATCCCAGCACTCAGGGGGCAGAGGCAGGAGGATTGCTGTGAGTTCAAGGCTAAATTCAAGACCAGCCTGAACTACAAAGCAAGACTCTGTCTCTAAAAGAAAGAAAGACAGAGAGAAAGAAAGAAAGAAATCAGAAGGGTAAACAATGACCAAAATGGATGACAGATGTTGGGAAGTAGGTAGACAGTGCTCAGATGGGAATGGGAGCAAGATAAAAGGAAGAAGAAAGAGAAGGAAGGGGAAAAAGTGGAAACAAAGATTTTGTAAATAAGGAAGAAAAGAAGCATTCAAAGAGGTACAGGAATGGGAAAAAAAGAAGCGAGATACATCAATGCACAAGTACAAATTCCCTACCACGAATATCAATAATAGTTAATAATATCAATAATTAGTTAATTTTTAAAAATTAACTAAAATGAGTCTGAGGCTATGTTTTGGGACCTTTTCAGCTCTAGATTTGATAACTGGAGCTCCCTGCAAGCCCACCATCCCTTCACTACCCCTGTGACCTCACACCCACCTCCAACCCCCGTTGTACGCTCTACAGGCGGCCGAGCGAGTCCCCTGGCTGTGGCGCCCGAGGACAGAGAACGTCAGTGAGAGGCTGCACTTCCCACACGCGAGGCAGGCCTCCTGTGGGACTAAAGTTTCTCTCCTTGAAACTGCGATTCCTTTCTCAGAAACACCTTTCCCTTTCAGCTAGGGAGCCTTGAATCTAGTAACATTTCAGGTTCCGATGTTCCCCACAGTTCCTCCTCGGACTCCTAGAGGTGGCTAAAAGGAAGTCCAGGGCAGGAGAAGTGAACAGCCACTAAGTGTTATCAAATGCACTGGTGTCTCCCCAAAACTTGTCAGTTGAAACCCTAGCCCTGGATGGGGTGATACCACAAGGACCCTAGGGATGAGTGGACGTGGCTGGAGGCATGAGAATGGGTTCCCAGGGTGAGGGTTAGCAGAAGAAGAGAGACTAGAGGTGCATTTCCCAGAGCGGGAGGCTACCCCCCAGGCTTGGCCACCAAGAAGAGGAAGTTCACCTGACACCAATGCTATAAGCACTTTGACCTTGAACCTTGGGCCTCCAGAGCTGGGAAAGAGAACGTGCTGTGGTCTAAGCCACCCAGTACCATACAGGGTCTTTGTAAAAGCAGTCCATGCCAAACCACTATTCTTCGGAACCAACTGAAAGTCTAGTGAAATAAGGGTGGAGCTCAACTTCCTGCAAATGATTATGCATTACACGTTTTCTTTGGACCATTTTAAAGTAAGTCCCATGAGATACTAAATTTAACTACTTACATGAGTGAAATGATACAAGGTTATGTAACCTTTACTATTTAGTCACCAAATCTTTCTTTTCCAACATATTTTGTAACAATCCCTCCTTCCTGTCCTATTCAAGTTTACACTTGAAGTCTCTTTCCTACAGATGGGTGACCTGCTAATTGACACCCCTGCGTCATCGGTGGTTCCAACCTGCAACTTCCCTTCTGGTCAGTACTGTGAGAGGCAGGTCAGGTCACCACCCAGGACGCTGCCCCACCCCCACACCACCTGCCTGCCGCCGCCCAGCACTCCTGGCTTCTGGAAAGTTACTCTGGCTTTGCGTTCCTCCTCTCCGCCACAGTGTCACTCCTTTCTGAGGGCTCGGTTCCCGCTTACGTCCTCCAGGGAGCCACGAAGCCCTCCCTGCAGCCAGTGTCTGGACTGTGAACTCGCCCCCACCGCCGCCCTCCGCCTGCATTTGGGGCTTGCCACTCTCTCCAGAAAAATTACCTCTCCTGTATCTGAGGATTTTCAGCCCCGGGAGCAGGAAGTGGGGCTTCTGCTCCAAGCACCCACCCCCAGCACAACCTCCACAGCAGCCCCTCCGCCGGCGTGGGCGTAGGCGACAGCGGTCCATCGGTTTCCAGGTGACGATGACACAGTGGGGCTTTATTTTTAACCGCAGCACGGAATCAGAAACACCCATAGTTTAAAGGAAACAAATGAGGCTCATTATTTCACAGCTGGGGGAAATGGGCAGGAGGATTTCTTCTGCTACTAAATCTGCAACTGCTGACACCAAGTGTGAATGAAGAGCAGGGGTAAGTGGGGAGACTGCACACAAGACGTGCTTTTGTTCCATCAGTAACCAGGCCTTGTGAATTGTTTTCATTTATGATTTATTTAGGGCCTGGGTGTGAAAACACCCCAGGAACAGTTTTTCAGGTCCTCCATCCTGGCGTAGGTGGGCTGCAAAAGTGCTGGGGGGAGAGCACAGTCCTGGGAACTCTCAGGGCAGGAACCCTGCGACAGGGGCGCCCGAGGCGGGTCCCGTCTGCGCTGGTCGAGACGCATTGCGAGAGAAAAGAAAATGACTTTGCTAACTGTAGTTGACTATTCTTCGTTGCTGAAACTTGAGGTTAAAGCAAAATGTTTAAAATACCAGCTGCAGGGTTCCATATGTTTTAGTTTTAGTTTGGAACTACTTCGCCGCCCACAGTCCCAGGCCGAGTTACAGCTCAGACCTTGGGGAGGGCGGAGGGCCGAGGGCCGAGGCTGCTTCCTCCAGCCGTAAAGCCGGGCAGATACCATAATCACCTGTTTCCAGGGCTCCATGAAGGAGCTCCTTGCTTCCCTTCTCCAGAAGCACTGCTGTGGAGGGAGCGAGTCACGAGGCTCCGCGCTCTGGGGGCTGACCTCAGGCCCAACTGTGAGTAACAAAACAGCGGAGACAGACGTCCGGGCAGAAACTCTAGGCGCTGTAAGCCCATCTCTTCTACTAACCCATGACTACCATCTTCCCTGTTTGCTTCCACGTATACTTGCTGCAGTATATTCTAATAAATGGGTGACTTATGTATCCCCTCCTGATGTATCTGTATGCCTCTATAAAATAAGATAGCTTTCTACATACACACCATATCACTCTCACAGCGAACAGTTACCACTGATTTCTTATAATAACGAATAACAGCATGACAGTAAAATGAGGAATCCAGTGCTCATTTAAGGACTCCCAGTTTTCACTCAGTTTAAACTTCAGTGTGTTTACACGAAGATCCAAACGGGCTTCACACGTTCTAATTCTTACATCTGCCCGCTGTGTCTCCTGGCATCCAGAAGGTACAGTGGCCCAATACCACACCCCCGCATATCTCAGGGCCGTGTCCCGTGGTGAAAGTCTGTTCCGTCCATTAGGGAGGGCGTGCTTTTATTTTCCCTTGGGATGCTAGGCACTCTAGGATTACAGGTTCTACAGCAGGACCTGAGTGGACAGAAGTCTCCTCCTGAACCTGAGCCCTGGTCCGAGGCTGTGCTGCCCTGACTCCAGGAACCGCAGACGCTGCCGGGGCGCAGGCCTGACTGCCAAGCTCGACCTGGGTCTCTCTCGCAGGGCCGCTGACCCGCACGGCTCGCGCGCACCGCGGAATGGTAGTTAACTCGGGAGCCGGAAAGAGGGAGAGGGCAGCGAGGGCATCTGTTTCCAGTCCTGTCGGAAGGCTCTCGCCAAAGGCCACAGCAGATCTGGAGGGGGAGCAGCATGTGCTGGCTGGGCCAGGGCCCCTCAGGCCTCTGGAGCGCGGCAAGCCAAAGCACATCGAAATGGCTTCCTTCCCTGTCAGTTAACTTGATAACCACGTGTTCTGTCTGTCTACAAGCTCTTGTGATCCTTCGGAGCAATCAGTACATTAAAGGACGAAGGTTGCTGTCTCTCACCGGGCTCAGCGTATCCTGACTGCTTCCACAGCGAGTCAGCCTTAAGACTCTTAACACTAGCCGCTACTTTTCCCGCCTTTCTACTGATGGCTGTCCTCTGGAGGGAGGCCGAGGCTTGAAAGCAGGGCGTGCCACGTACAGTCTACATCGCTGGTCTTCTCCCACGTGAATCTTATGATTCCCAAATCGAATCCCAACATCGTGACAGTGATTTGGAAATGTCTACAGCCACGCACATTTAAGCTGCAAAACAGAGATCATTTGGCTCTTGCCTCACTTTCCCCGTATGATAACCAGCCTCCAGATGCCAGCTCTCACCTTGCCTTGCCTCTCCCTGACACTCACATTCACTGCCGGCCTTTCCCAGCCACGCTAGGCTCCTGCTGATGCTGCTCTTAAGGCCACCACAAATACTCATCATCGTCACTCGGCTGGCTCCTCCAGGAGACTTTCCCTCCCCTCGGTCTGGAGCAGCAACCCTGCCCCACACTGCATTCTCTCCCACCCAGTTCTCTTCCCAACACACCACACCACCCAGCATTTCCTCAGGAGCTGGTCCAGCTCCCACACAGCCAGCTTCTTCCAGCCCCGCAACAGTGTATCCCCGGTGCACAGCTGGAAGGGGCCCGGCCTGTAGCAGGACCCAGCGCCTTGTCCACTTAACACAGCTGCACTGAAACTGGGGCGATAAACACTCGTGGGCCAAGTGCAGTGGGGAGACAGAGAGGACTTAGCATTGTATAGCATGTATTACTGATGTCTTTACCAGTCGGTGGGGAGAAGCTGCAGACGGCTAGGAAACCCTGGTATCCACAGTGAACCCCTGGGCCCACTATCACATCGATGATAGCTTCATCGATGTGGCAGAAGAGAGATTTATAAAACAAGTAAAATGTGCTTCAACAAAAGTAAGCCAATTAACTATTCTCTTTTTTGCAACCTCTATAGCAGAGAAGTGCCTACCTTCTTGGGTAACGACTGGCCACAAAGTGCAGTGGTGAACCTGTGGCACATGTGTTGTTTTGCTTTTTGGACAAAAGATGCGAGTGTATGAGTTATTTTTCCTAAACTAAAACTGCAGTATTCAGGTTTAATTGCAGTGCTGGTGCTTTGCGATAAATACGTGGGTTTGGGGTTGCGGTTTGGGCTCTCGTCTCTAAAAGGTTCACCATTCCTCGTATGGAGATGGTGGTCAGAGCCCATCTCTAATCAAGGGCCCTACGCCGGCTCAGAGCACTTGGTTGTTTCATTGGCTCCTCAGTGGGAAAGGCTGGAGAGAGACCTCTGACACATGAGCGGCCAGGCGCCCTCCCTGCATTCAAACTCTGAGAACGGGGGTCACCGTAAGCGGAGGACGTGCCTACTCTGTCTCGGAGGAGCCTTACAGGTTGGACTGCAGTTCTGCACCAACATCTGGTGGCTCCTGCCTTCCTACCACGTCTTCTACTACAGTGAGGCCCGGAGCCTGCTTCCTAGCACAGTCACCTGGTAATTCTTCCTGAGCACCTGCCCCGTGTCCTGCAACACACTTCCACATGACAGGAAAGATACTAAAGACTACCTAAGACTAGAAAGATACTAATCCTCTACTTTAGTGAACTCGGGTCACACTGTGAGACCCAGCGTGTGACCAGCCACAGCATTTCTCACCCTGGAAATGCTACAATGCTTAAGAACACAGGGTGTGGTGGCGGAGGACAGGAGATGTCACAGGAAAGGGCCTGAACTAGCCCCCACAGAAACCTGTTCTCGCAGCTGAGGCTTCAACACCCTGGCGTATTAACCAGCCCGAGGCCACCACCAGCCTGACCCACGAGACATCTGCACATCAGGAAGCTGTGCGTGGGAATCTGGTACCTAGTTCCTTGGAAGCCCCAGGTGCCTGGCAGGGGCGGTGAGGAGCAGCCACCCCCTGGGGACAGCACTCAGACTGTCTTCACACATCCCGCTGTCCAGTCCAGTAGGCACTCAGAGCCATCGCCAGCCCCTCATCTGCCCGCACCCTGCAAGCCTCCAATAGGTGCCGACTGGGGATTCATGGCACGGAGTGGAGGTGAGCAGGTAGCTGATGTCACCTCCTATCTCCCAGGAGCCTCTACCCTTCATGCCCTTCAGGCACAAGATCTCGTGTCTTATGTCTGATACACACTGCTAAGACCTGCTGCGTTCCAGTTTTAAAATGAGGGAGCAAACGATCTAGAGTATATAAAGAGCTTTAAAAAGTCAGCCTCCAAATTTAAGGACCCAATTCAAAGACAGGCATTTGAAATGAACAGACACTTTTCAGAGAAAGAAGTGAAAGTAGCCAAGAAGCATATGAAGAAATGCTCAACATCACTGGTCATTCAAGAGTTGAGGATGAAAACATCACTGAGATTTCATCTCACTCCACAAAGAATGGCTGCTATTGTGAAATTAACCAGCAACAAATGCTGGCGAGGCTGCAGGGAAGAAGTAGCTCTTCTCCACTGTTGGTGGGAATGTAGACGGATACAACCACTATAGAGATCAGTGTGGGGATTCCTCAAAAAACTAGGATTATAGGTCCCATTCAACCTTGCTATTCCCCTGCTGGGTATATAACAAAAGAATTTAAAAATTCATATCACAGTGACATATGTGCACCATGTTTATAGCAGCTCGGTTTGTGATAGCTAAATCTTAGAAACAACCCAAAAGTCCATCAACTGGAGACTGGATAAAGACGATGGTTTGTTCTATAAAATGGAATACTATTCAGCCATAAAGAATGATAAATTTGAGTCATTTACACACCAATGGGTGGATCTCGAGGACATGATCATAATTGAAATAAATAGGTCACAGATGTATAAATACCATATTTTTCCCTGGTATGAGAAACTGAAGATGTAAATGAGTTCTAGGGTGTATGTTAAATATTGTGAAATAGAACACATTCAAGGGGAAAAGGGGTAGGGGTAAAAAACAAGGGGAACAAAAAAATGTGATGGTAAAAAAAGGAAACAAAGTTTATGTATACAAAGAATGTAGGGTGGGCAGGGGAATGGGAAAAAAAGAGAAGTCATGTCATGTACTGGTACAAATTCTCGATGTTGAGTATGCTCATGATGTGTATATAAAATGTACCAATAAAATCAATTCAAAAAAATAAAATAAGGGAGAAAAACTATACATCAGAGATGCTCCTGACTAGAGAGAAGCCACTAAATAATCGCTAGTCTCAGGCACAAAGCTGAAATGGCGGAACTGAAAACGGAGCCTGGGACGGGGGTGTGTGTGGTGATGCGACTCTGGGAAGTGGGGTGAGGGCGTAAGGAAAGGGAGGCAGGGTGCTGAGCAGCTAGTCTCTCTGAAGAGTCACATGAGCCCGCCAGCCACGAGAGGGGGCGCTCACACCAGATGCCGGCTTGGCCTGGGCTGTGTCAGTGCCAGGCCAGGTGGGCAGAGGGGGCGCAGCGTGGCAGCATTGACCTCACACAGAAGAAAAACCCCATGCGGTCTAAGAAGGTGACTGGTTCAGCAAGCTGATCAAAAGGTGAGATGGGAAGTGGGAAGGGACAGAAGGAAAGTGACAGGGACTTCGGGTGCAAAGATAGGCGTCAGGGCCATGTGGCGTTTTTGGATCACAGTGCTTCGGTCTGCATGAAGACACAGAAGCAGCGGGGAGAGGTCAGGTAAGTCAGCCTTGCAGCTGTGTCCGTAAATCAATGGCTGCTGGCATGGATGGGGTTAGAGAGATTTAGAGAACTCAACACGAGCTGTGGGCCCATCCCCCACCTAAGCACACACAGCACACAGCCCGGCCAGGAGGCACACACGGCCCTGGCTGGACCAGGGTTCAGACTTCAGGTCAGAGACAAGAGAGCATCGCAGACTTGAGCTATCACATCACATCTTTCTTGTCTGTAAGCGATACAAATTTATTCCAATTAACTCAAGTCAGAAAGAACTTACTTTGCAAAGCATTTGCAGAAACTCCAAGCCTAGTGACACATCCCGTCCTCTATCAGGAGGAGGTGGCCAGACGCCTGGAGAAGCCAGCAGTGAGGGATGCAGTCATGGCCACTCCGCAGTCACAGACCAGATGCTACATTTGATCTTAGCCAAAAGGCCGAGAAGCGATGAGCACAGACCAGAAAGGACACCTAGGACTCCAGATCTGCGCTCTTAGCCATACACTGCACAGCCAGATGATCCCACACCTGGGTTCAGGTGGCCCAAGAGGGACACAGGTGACGCCAGCTCCCCCCCTGGAGGCATACTGTCACCAGCATCACCAGCAAGATCCCAACAGGGGCCAGGCTCTGAGGGGAGCACTCGCCACCTGCCTCGCAGCAGCAGGTGACTCTGAGCAGCAGCTCTGACTCCTCCCCATGTAAACCCAGCTTCCGGCCTCTAGCACAGCCTCTTCCTGCACCCCAAGACTCAGTGAGGTCACAGCACCCAGTCCAAGCGCGTGAGGGGAGCGGACCTCTGACGCCAAGCGTCTCTCCCTTGGCCTCAGGGCACAAAGTACACAGGTGTGCGTGCACAGGAGTGTGTGCAGCTGTGGTCCTCAGCCAGTATGTCGAAGAGTGCTGCCGACTTTGGAAATCAGACTTCCTCTGGATGAGGCTTCACATTGCAATAATAAATCAAAACAAGTAGATAAACAGATATGCTGGTCTGAGACAAGTGGCAAGCCTTAGCATGTGAGAGAGCAGGGACTCTCCCTGAGGCTCCTGGCCCTGGCGCCCTTTTCCCATCAGGTGACGATGCGAAGCTGTAGAGACATCAGGCACCTCGGCCCCGTCACAGAGCTGCACGCTGTGGGCCAATTCCTCTGAGAAACAGCTCGGCGGCCAAGAGGAGGCTCACTTTCCAAGAAAAGGCGCCCTAGAGGTGGCCAGGAAACCACTTCAGAATCCACTCCGGACCCTCCATCCTCCTGTGCCGTGGAGTTATAATAAGTCCCTGTTCTGAGGCACAGGCTCTTTGGAGGAGTTCAGCAGCATAATGGAAAAACACTATATAATCCTCATTGAAGTTGGACTGTGGTTTCAAATTTATTTTCCTACTAATAATATTTTTCATAAATGTGGAGTTTCTGAAATGGTCAAACCCACAAAAAATAAACTGTTGTTTTCAGCCACATTAGTATCCCATTCCCATGCTGCAAAGACCAAATTAAATTAACGTTTTCACATTTAAAGGGGAAAAAAATCTTTCACTACCTGCTTTTAAAAGCAAAACCACCAATGAAAAAAATCTATGTATGCATTTTCAACCAAACCACATTAATCCGTGGAAAACTACATTCCAAGCAGCATTTGTGAATATTGAAAATCCACAGCTTAATGCCATTTCGTCCACCCAGAGTAACAATATTCACATGTTTATAGCTTCCCTTTCTCGGGTTTCCAAAGAAGCAAGAGCTGGCAGTGTCTGTCTCGTGATCAGTTTTCCTTCTCTGACCTTGAAGCTGTCTCAGTGGTCGCCCTCACCTGCACCCCCAAGTCCGATGACACCGGAAGCTGCTGTGAAGGGCACAGGGCCAGGCGGAGCCGCTGCCGTCTCCTCTCTGCGCTGGGTCCCCCTCACTGGGGCTCTCCCTGCTCTGGGGGCCCATAGCACCACCTCTAGCTGCTCCCCCCTCCAGCAGCCTGTGCCAGATGAATAAAAGAGATGAAAGGGACGAAAAGGAAAAATCAATGTGTGTCTGAAAAATCAGTTACTCCTATTTTAATGCTTGGTAACGAACGCGTTGTTTTCTTCTGACAAACGCTAAGTAAAATGAGGGCAATGACTATGCTGGCCTTGCTGACCACGAACACACAGTGCTAAATAGTGGGCCCTCAAATGAATTGTTGTTGAAAAAAGAATAAAGATCTATTGACTTATTATTAACTTATTAACTTTATTTATTTTTAAGCGGTTAACAGATCAATGAGAGGGAGCAAGTGTGGAGATGTGCTATCTGCCATTCACGAAGACCCAGCTGGCGTGCCCAGGCCGTTACTGGGCTTCTTTGGACGCTGGGCAGGTGTGCCCTGGAGCAGGCCCGGAGCAGAGCGGGAGCACTGGGGAAGGGAGTTCTGGGGCCTCCTCTGAGGCTCCTCACGACGAGCACTAAGACCAACACACGAGGCCAGGCTTGACCCCGACTCTGACAAAAGAACAAAAAAAGCCAGGAAGAGCAAAACAGGAAAGAAAGTAAACTAGGAGATGTGTAACTGAAAACTACAGTGACTGTTTAAGTCTTTTAAAAGTTTATTACAGTAAAAGGCATCCGGCCGTGAACCCCGCTCGGAATCCTCCCCTCACCCCAGTACGTAGCCCGCCCTCCTCACCGCCCTGGGCAGCAGCTCTGGAGGCCTCGCTCCTCGCTGTCCAGCTGTGCTGTGGCGGCTGCCTCGGTGTCCTGAACTGACTCAAAATGTTGCCCTTTCACCATCATTTCGACTTTGGGGAGGAGCTAGAAGTTGTGGAGTGCCGGATCCTGAGAGCCGAGATGTTTGTACCAGGCTGCCTTCCTGTTAGATGACCTTTGGTAGCACCTATATTTGCCCATTATTTGATCACATTTTGTAAAGACACTCACAGAAGAGAACTCCAGAGCTGCTCCGGAAAGTGGCCAGAGTGATGGGACGAGCGTATTCAGGGAGAGGGGGTGTTCCGAAGGGGATTCACGGCAGCGTGTCGTACTGTGCGCTCCCCACTGTCTCGGTACTATACCTCAACTTCCCCATATGCAGTGAGGAATGAAGAAGACAAAAGTATCTCACTTTCACAGACACCTAAGTAGCTGCTTACAATATAATGGGAAACACTCCGGCAACATGAAGGAAGAGCAAAACAGGAGAGAAAGTAAAGGATGCAGCTGCCTTATGGCATCCTCTGACTATGTGTGTGCGCGCGCACGCGCACACACACACACACACACACACACACACACACACACACACACACGGCTCCCCAGGCACCCAGGTGGAAGAGAGCGCACACTGGCTGAGTACACTGGGCTTTCTCTGAATCCGTATTTCTGTGTGTGTCCACAAGCTCAGTGCACACAGATCGGCCTTTCTCTTTTTGTCAGATGATTTTTCCTCTCTTCCTCTTTTATTTTCATCTTTATCTTCTATGTCCCTTTTCCTTATAAGATGGTTAGGGATACAGGAAAAAGCCCAACAGCTTGCCATTATTTCTTTTGTTAATTATGTAGAATTTCATACTCCTGCTTGGAACATTTTATATCTTCTTGATTATATGATATTACACCATCTTAAATCATACTGCTTTTCTACATGATGGTCTCTGGGTGTTTTTGCTGTCCCTTGCGTGGTCCGGGACTGAGGACAGGTCTATCTTTGTGGTCTCTCACTCTGCAACCCTCCCTGAAGACAATATAGAGACCCATCTTTCTCAAAGATTTTTTTAAAACTACACATTGTCTCTGCCCAGAATGTAGAATGGTGGCCTGTTACATTCTCATCTGAAACCTGCAGTGATGGTCATCAGTTGAGACTGTCATATGGTCAGAGGTGCTGTCTGTAGAAACACAATGGGTATTTATTTTCCTTGTCATTACTATTGACACGTGACAAAGTCCTGCTGAAAGCCATAGACTCTGTCCCTGGAATAAAAAAAGCACAATGGATAGGAAATGGTCCACAATGTCCAAATTCCCACAAGCTCCAACTGAGAAGCTCTTTCTAGGAAACTTTCCCTAAAGTACTTTGAAAAATAAAAAAACTTAAAGGTTATAGTAAGTAAACAACTAACATCAAAGATGTTTTCCTGGGCCACGTCCAAGACTACTGGAATGACAATCTGTAGAAAAGACACAAAGTGAACTTCACAAGAGAGAGAAGAAAGTGACCGGCCATAGGACTAAAAAGGCTTTCACCAGACCAAGTGCCGATGAAATGCAGGGAAGAAAGAAATGGCAAAAGAAATCACAGTATCTCTGTCTAATTCTTAAGTGACAATAACTTGGAATTTAGTCAAGAACAATACTCATTGCCCCAGATGTCTGGAAAGAAATGGCAACTTCATGTTCTGTATGAGAAGGTACACTGGTTCCCGTTGGTATCACAAATAGCTGACGGGAAGAGACTCAGCTACACTGCATGGAGAAGGATGGCTGTCATTAGGGCTGTTTCCACTTCCTCGTCTCTGTGGGAAGGCTGTGTTGCCCCTCCCCCTTCAAACCTTACCCTGCCCATGTGATCTATTTGCACTACTCACATCAGAGTGAGGTGACATGGGTCACACACTGGTAGATCTTAACAGCCAATGAGCAATCAGGAACATTCCCTCCCTCCCCCAACACAATGCTGAGCAAAAGGGAGGGCTGTAGCGACTCCCTCAAGCCTGGTCCTTGGAATCCTCAAACTGAATAGACTCCCTTGCTGACTTCTTTTGGGTATTCTGAGCAAGCAAGAAACACATTGTTGGGACAAATAACTGAGATGTTGGATTCATTAGGAACTAATATTTCCTCAGGCCTAAAAATACACATTGACAAGTTTAGGAATGAGAAACTTTCCATCTGATCATACCCCTACAAAAGAGAATCACTCTGCCAAGAACAGAAGGATTTTCCTATACTAAAGGCCACTTTATGGACAAAAAAAGCATTTGTTCATATGGAAGACTGAAAATGTGAGAACAGAATCAAATGTAGCAAAAATAGAAAAGAAGATGGCATTGTCCTGAGGTGACAACAACGACAACGGTGAAGAAAATGTCCCAGTGAAGCTGTTCCAAAAAGCAGAGGGTTGCCGAACAGATGCGCGAATATCGGTTGTCTTCTTGTCTGCATAGACCTCTTCCTGTGCAGAGCACAGAGCCCTAAAATCAAGTCCCCACATCCCTCTGCTATGGCTCAATTCCAAAAGGCAGCGATCTGGCAAGGATTATTCCAAGCAAAGGAAGTGCTCAGTAGTAGATTCTTGGACTTAAAACTACAGTTACAATCTCAGGAAGAATAAGCTTTCTTTTCCTGCTTTCTCGGGGCAGCTGTGAATGGCAGGGACAGCAGCCAAGGAGGACAGGGCTCGACCAATTGTCCTGGGCAGGGGCCCCTGGGCCGGCAAGGCCGAAACCAAGGAGGCAACTGGAGGGAGATGACAGAGGGCCAGGGGCCAGGATGCACGGGGAATGGACAGATTGGTGTACCAAGGGTGACAAGAGGTACTTGCTGTGCTTCAAGGTCTAGGGACACCCCGCACCATGGCAGCTTATCTGCTGGCCTCGGACCAGAACCAGGATCAGAACCACTGTCGCCTGTGGTTCAAGTACCACCCCGCAGCCAACACGTACAAC
>PVIR01040474.1:0-13322 GCA_004026965.1 Petromus typicus | reverse complement strand
ACCTGAAGAGTAAGGCCTGAAGATGGCAAACTTTATAGAAAATTAAAAGTTTGATAGGTTTGAATCATTTATATTTAAATGGACATAACTTGAGGATATCCTCATAAGTGAAATAAAAGGTCACAGATAGCTACATATTGCATCTTTTCTCTGGTATGAGAAAATAAAGATGTAAATGAGTTCTAGAATTGTATGTTATATATTGTGAAATAGAAAATGCACAAAGTAAAATAGGGTGAAGGGGGAAAATAATGAGATTATAACAAAAAATAAGGAAACAAATTTTATGTATATGGGGGGGTGGTAGGGTGGGTAGGGCTATGGGAAAAAATGAGAAGTAAGTTGTGTCTTATACTGGTACAAATCTCCATTATGGAGTGCAACCATGATGCGTGTAGATAATGTATCAATAAAGATTTTAAAAAAAGTTTGAGACTTTTATCTTCTTCATAAAATGGAAATAGCATTATCCTTAATAAATAATGATAACTCAAAAATGTTCATCAGCTTTGAGCTCTTACTTACCAGCCTAAAGAAACTATTTTCCCAACACTGGAATAGTGGAAAAAGCACAGAGACTCATCTCTTTTTTTTTCCTGGTAATACTTACACAGCATTACTCAAATGGTATCAGTATATAAATTGCACTTGTCAGCTCATCTTTATGGTCACAAACAAGACATGGAGACAAGCTCCACATAGAAAACCTTCTAACCTTCTGCTGAGCTGCACCGAGTTCAGACCTCGTCCACGTCTCACACACTGCTTTACATAGCGTGGACCTGACTTGGCCACTTTCACCTTTGAGGCCGAATGCCGATCAGGGACAGGATTTACCTGTGCTGCTCTTGCATGCACTGAGCAGTCACTTGTGACATTTCAGTGCGTGAGCTTCTCTCCTTTGAGGTTGCCTGCCAAACACACCGGGCACAGAGCAGGTTAGACAAAGACACTCCATCCACGAGTGAGGGCCTTAAATGCTTCCACTGTTGGATAAATGCTCTCTTTCTGGGTCTCTTCTTCTCTGTCTCTATCTCTCTCTCTTTATTTCATAGAGCCTGACATAGAAGACCCTTAGGATAATACATAATTTGACAATAAGATTCAACAGTTGCATGCTTGGTATTTGCCTACGTGAGTTACATGGATCACAAAGAAATCTAACATTTTAAAACTGTGTATATTTAACTGTGAAATGTAAAAGCAATGTATTTTTTCATTTTGTGGATTAATAAATGGTGATATAACTAGACTTTTCATTACAATTTATACAATGAACTGAAATTAACAAAATATTGACATGAAAAGTTTTAATGAGACTTTAAATATATATTAGTAAGTGATGGAAAGCAACATCAAACGTTCCCTAGACTATGATTACAACTAAGTGACATTTTGTAAAGGGGAAAATCTACCAAGCCATCAGAACGACAGAATTTGTTAGGAGTTTGGGGGAAGCAGTGTGGCACACAGGTAAATTTTAGAGCAGTGAAACTTTCCCCCCTGATACTGTCTCCAACAAAATTATACATTTTTCAAAACCCACATAATTTACAATGCAAAGACCATACTGTGTGTAAGACAAATTGTGCACAGTGATTGAAAATGATGTGTCAGTGTTTGATTCACTGATCACTGGCAACACACCACACTGTTGTGGGAATAGGGCCACAAGGAGGCTGTGTACTTTTGTGTTTTGTTGCATAGGCAGTTATATAACTCTGTACTGTTTGCTCATTTTTTTTTCTACTAATGTCATACTGGTCTAATTTTTTTCTATAAATAGGAAAATAAGAACATTAACTGTTATCGAACATTTGACTTTGGAATTCATCTTGGTTAGTAGAAAAAGAACAGTGAGGGAAATGTATGGCTTTGAATTTGTGATCTTCATGACCTTTTTTGTATTCTTATTTACTTCTCTGTTAGAAAAATAATTGACTTTTGCTAGGGATTTAGCTCAGTGGTTCCAATGCCTGCCTTGCAAGTGCAAGGGCCTGGGTTCAATCCCCGTAACCACATACAACAATGCTAGGCATGGAGACTCTCACCTGTCAGCAATGAGAACCACATACTACAGTGCCAGGCGTGGTGGCTCACATCTATAATCCCAGCACTTGGGAGGCAGAGGCAGGAGAATTGCTGTGAGTTCAAGGCTGAGCTCAGGGCCAGCCTGAACCATAAAGCAAAACTCTGTCTCAAAAAAAATTTCACTTTTTTCATGTTTTATAGTTATGAGTCTTTGCATATTGGTCAGTGCTCTTCCCCATGTTATTCTGTACAGTCCTTTTAATGTCATGGGTGTCATACAACCCAACTATGTAATTTAAACAAGTAATATTCTGACAGTTACTAATGATCTGATACTCTAATTTGTGTGGTGAATTGCCTGGGGGAAAGTGGCAAGTTGACATTTGGACCTGCAATGGCCTCGAGCTTTAGAATTCCTTGCATTTCATCTATTCCATTTCGGCAGAAGATAACCATTAAGTACTTGTTAATAAAGCTAGCCTTGCCTCTCCACATCTTTATTGTCTTCACTGGAAGAATACTAGTATAGTGGATTTTCTAGGCAAATAAAATTATCTGCTCTCATCTTCAAAAATTTCCATATATAATCATAACTAACTGATCAATTCATAGAGGAGAAAAAGACACTCTCCAGGGAAGGCTTTCTTAGCTTTTTCTTATAGTTTGCTGATGACATGAGTGTGTTGGGTCCTGTCTGACACCATTCAGAGAACTGGTTTTCTCCAGGAAACAAACATACTCTTTCTGTAATAGTGTTTGCAAACCAGTACTAAAAATAAAGCTGACTAGAAAAAACTGACAGTTGTATCCCTGTAGAGTTAGAGTATTTCAGTGGTTCCACCCTCCCTTGTTAAATATTTAAAATGTTGTTTTGATAATAAATTCTTCAAATCAAAGGAGGCAGTGGGTACCAGCTTCTGTTTTATTCGGGCTTTACATTATTAAAGCCACACGAGGTAGAGGGGGAGCTGGACAGCCTGTAATAGGAAGGATTTTGCTTGAGTTTTGCAACAGGGTCACTTAATAGACTGAACATGTAGCTTTAGCTTCACAGCCTCACGTTATACAATAGCTTTTGTTCACTATACAGAGCTTAGAAAATTAAGACCCTTGTTAAATTATTGTGTATAGACGAATGTATGAAAAGGTAGAGAAAACAATTAGTTATGGTCACACAACTAGAGAAGAATGCATTTCTATATCTTTATAAACACCTAGAGTTTTATCAGAGCTGGAGAAATAGATTGTTTTTTTCCTATTCAAGATTTGTTTGAACTTAACTTGCTTATCTGAAGTTATATTAGGTCTTTGATAGGAACAATAGTGTAAAACATTAAAAGATTTGCTACCAGTAAGAAATACAATACAATTTATTCAGTGACAGAGTTCATTGGTTAGAGGACTTTTTTGTGCAGTAAGAATGTGTGGGCTTTTCTTCATTTTCTAAATGGAATATTTAAATTAGTTTGTGTGTATAATTACAGCCAGTATATTCATAGAGATGATTTTCATTGAAATGGAATGGATTTTAACTTGTGTTAATGAGGAAATCATAAAGTTGCAGATGAACAAAGTCATAGAGTTGCATGTCAGTAATTTTTTTTTACCCAGGTCAGTGTGTTATCTAATTAGATGAACTGTATCATATATCAATATACATGTGATACAGTCGCAGAAAAGAGATCATGAAAAGATCTGCTTCTTTTTATGCACTCAATTTATTTAAATCATTTGACATTAACTTGTTCTACAATGTGATGATCAGTATTCTAAAATTTCTTGAAATAGGAATATAATAATTTGAAATTTAAGCATGTCTAGACTTGGCCAGCAATTTTCCAATTAAAGTTCCTACAGTAATTGGTCAGTTTGCTTCTTTCATTAGCTGTACAAAATGTTTTAACATATTTATATATGTGTCTTGTCATAGAAGTCAGTAAAGAAAATATTGGTTAATGTCTACATGTGGATTTTTTCCTCTTATGTAAATCCTACCTTCGCAACATTTTCCGGGGCGTTATTATTCTTCCCTGGCACCAACACTGCTTGAGCAATCTAATTCTAAGCTTATCATCATTATAATGCCATTAACCACTCAGTGCCCTCTCACTGAGACTGATGATATAACATGGCAATTTTTCATCACAGTCTTTACTGTTTCTTTTTTAAAATAATGTCACTTTTAGTTTTGCTTTTCAATTTTATCCAAAATGAATGCAGGCACCATTCTAGTTTTAGAAAATATTATGAACTAAGAAGGATGCTAAGTTTAATTGAAACTATGTGGGTTTAGCATCAAGTCTGAATGTTGAGAACCACAAGTTGTGAGATACCTTAGGAAACTTTAAGTCAACGTCATTGTTTTGACAGCTATGAGTGCTTTTAAATTTAAAAGCTAATCTTAGTTTGTTAAATGTTAGTGTGATGCATTGCATTGGGTATAAACCAAATACGATTTACTAAAATTTTCCTGCTATGTCGAGAAAAAAGTGATCACTCTGCTAGAAATTCTCATTTGGTGAGAATCAACAATTTACATTACATCTTTCTATTTTCTGCCTCTCTGTCAATAAATGTGAATGACAGACCAAGAGATAGAAAGACAAATGAAAACCTTTGGCTTAAGTCTTATCTGCAGGAATGATTAGATTAATTAAAAAGAGAAAAAAGATCTTTACTCGATTAAACTAATATGCAAATTGTTACCTCCCTCAGCAAAGCCCAGCATCAGTCTTCCTATCAGATTTGGGAAACCTGGGATCAAATCATAAAAGTCAATTCAGCCTGTAAAAGCTTTCATGTGTTTTGATTTTATTTATTATGTAGAGAACAAAATATTTATAGTATTCTTAGATCTTCCTGATGCTAATCTAAGAAGCATTCATTGATTTTCAACATGTAAACAGTTTATTCAGTTTTCTTTCTGTAAAGCCACAAAATGCCTTAAAGTCAAATATTTTAAAAAGGAACTTAAAAAATAAAGTATATTTACTGTCGTTGAGAGTAGTATAGTAAACTTGACAGATAATATTTTCTCAAAATTGATGAATATATAGATATGTAAAAATAGGTACATAGTGAGAAAGATAGATACATAGAAATAATTCCAAGATAATTTTACAGCAGTTGCAAAATACCTTAAATGATTAATCATATGAATTATTAAGGAAGCATAAGTAGAATGTAAATAAGAAATATTCCTTGACATATATTCAAGACATTTTTCTAGTGATGGGAATTAATCCATATTGATGGAAATTATTATTTTTAAGATACCATGTGCACAATAGCCAAATTTTAACAAATTAAAAAACAGAGACAAGAAAGCAGTTCTATAGGTAGTTTCTATTAAGTATGTTTTAATGGTGGAAATAATGATTTAAAGTTCCTGATTTTGACTTTCTAATTTGAACACCCTATGGCAAGAGTCATCAAATGTGAAAAAGGAAATGATTCTACTTACAATCTACTTACTTACAAATAACTTATAAAGTTATTTGTAAATGAAATCTAGCACACAGTGTTTACAGATGGCAATTTTTTCTGTTTTGAATTTTAAGTGTTTGTAAGGTAAAAATTTTGACTAATAGGGATTTGTCCTATAGATCTTTGCACACATGTAAAAATGAAATACACATTGTTATATGCTGTAGCACTGTTTAGAGTAGACAAAATAGAATTCATAGCCTTCATGTCTAGTAGTAAAAAAAAATTTTAATGTTTATATGCTATATACCCTGTTTCAAAGAAACTCTGAAAAGGTAGAATACTTTGTCTTGTGTACTGCTGTGGACTTAGATCAGAGCATAAAATAGTGCACACACAACAAATAAATGAATTAAATAATGAGGATGGTGCAAATCCTGAAACCATCATAAATATTCTGCATCATTTAAAAAAAGATAAAGATAAGAGGACATAAAAAAACTTTCAAATGGAAAAATAACATTTTAGGTTCCATTCTAAATCAAATGATAAATGTACACTAATATATGTATTCAAAACATTATATATTGATATAAAGCACTTTCTAATCTTGGAAATCATGAAAGATGGTTGAGGGTTATAAAGAAGTTTCCCTTTTAACATGTATTTCCACATGGTTGAAAGATTTGAATGCTAAGTGTTTCTAATAACAGTAAGGAATCTGTCTGACACTGTATAATTATCTGTATGATAATCTTTCCTAAAACTCCCAACTTTCTATACAGACCATCAAATAACTTCATAAAGAAGACACTGTGTTTTTTTTACTACAAACTAAAATCTATCATCTTCCTTTTTTTCTAAATTAATAAAACATAATTCTAAAGGCTTAATCACTTCAAGCAGAATGTTTTAGAAATATAACTTCATCATCTTTAAGGAAAGGCAGTTACAGAATAACATAACTACAATTTTTCAAGGAATAACTGCAGAAATCATTTCTTTTCTCTATCATTTAATAGAATAAACCACACAGAGGCAAATTAGAACATTTCAAGCTTGAGACATTGTGAAGGAAAGCTAATAAATTGGTATACATTGAATCCCTTGATAGCCTTTTCAGACTTACAATGCCAGGGCTTCCAAACGCATCTTTAGCAACTCTGAAGGAAGAGACACCAAGTGCACAAAGGGATTCCCTGAGACTGAACCGAGACCCACTTTCTTTTTTAGCTGCAATAGCTACAACAAAACCAGCAGGACATTGTATCAAAGTATTAAGCGGAGGAAAACCTAGATGGGTGTTCAACTATGATGAAAGGCAGAGGATTTGTTGACACAGTAAGGTTTGATTTCAGAAAGTAATAACTTGTTAACTGTGTTTCGTTTAATGATGTGTCCAATGATCGTTTCTTCTATAAGAATAAAAATGTACAATAATAATATGTCCTTAACAACAGAGAGCAAGAGAGCCATCGTGGGGGGCAGAGTGACAGAGCTTTTGTAAAAGAAAAAGAGAGCAAGAGATGGAGGGAGGGAGGAGAGAAAGGAGGGGAAGGGATCACACTGGGCCTGGATGTGTTCATCACACGTACTGAATCCTCAAGGGATGTAATCATCATGCTATGAAAACATGCTCCAACAAAAAATTTGAAATGGGAAAATAAAGAAAAATATAATTAGAATACATGATTTTTAAATAAATGATTACTTTCCAAATACATAAAAAATGCTATTAGTGAGTAATAAAACCATTAGTAAAAGGCTCATGAAAATGGTCTTCAAATTTTTCATTATTATTAAGCACAGAAACCTTATCAGTATATGCAGGATATTTGAGAGATTATATATAAAATTATTTTGTCTCAAATTAGGGTATAATATAATTAAAATACTTGTTAACAGCCACACTGACTGTGAGTTTTAATATAATTGTATGGTACAGTAATTGTTATGCAAAATAAATATCTCTTGTGGTCCAGGGACTTAGCTCAATGGCACAGCACCTGCCAGGCAAGCACAAAGTTCAGAGTTCAATATCCAGCACAAATTCATAAATAAATATTTGTTGAGTGTGTAAACTATTTTATGTATGTGTGTGTGCATATATATAAGATATGGTTTATCATTTTTAATATAAATTGAGGATCCTTTTCCTGTTTTTCCAAAGTACCCTCTAAAATGAAGAAAGCACGCCATGGCTGGAATGGTCTTTTTCCTACATGTAACCAAGTGCTTCCATCCAGCTCTTGAGTTCTGTGCTTTCATACGTGACCCCCCATCCTTCAGTTTTCCAGCAGTTGTGGGATATTTCCTGACCTCCAAATAATGAATTCTGCAGTCTTCCTGCATCAAGTGCTTGTCATTGTGGATGTTCAGAAAAATAAGCTTTCTGACTTAATTTAGACGTATGACAATTATCTTAACTTCTGAGGCTTTTGCGTATACATATATCACAGGTTGGTGTCTTCTCCTTTCCAGTCCTGTAGCCATTCTCTCATAGCTGTTGGATCTAAAACCGCATTCAAATTTAAACCTTGCATATATTTTCCATGCATAACTTATTTCGTGGTGAATCACAATTCAAAGGTTTGGTTGGGCATGTTCTGTGGACGCATATTTGATAAGAAGATTTGGAGGTGGTGGATCCTGCTGTCTATTGACAATAAGAAATTTTAACTCATGGTAGGGAGAACATGACAAAGCATGAGTTGAACTGCTGAAAATGCTCTGGTAGATGTACTTCAGGCATTTGGTTGATTTTGAGAAAGTCATTATTATAGGCAGCATAGCTGTTACTCTAAGGAATAACAAGGCTGGTGCTGGCGCTAGTGCTGGGTGCTTATAGAAAATCAGTATAAGTACTTTCAATAACATAGAGAGTAAAAGTAATTTCTTATAGCCAGAGAAGAAAAAAAATGAAAATTTGTCCTGAAACACTTCATGAGAAGGGACCACAGTCCTGAAACATATATATCAATATGAAAAAGGTTGGTGGTAGCTGTCTTGTTTGTGAGAAATGATAGCATTATGTATCTGAGCTGTATAATAGCAATGGAAATAATATACTCACAAGTTAAAAAAAAGTAACTTAAACTTTTGGATGCAATTAAAGTAATGATTAATAAATGTGTGGTAGAATGAAGAGCTCTCACCACAAGGATCCTCAAAGACACTGAACAGAACATAGCTCTCATGGCAGCAAGATAGAAAGGCAAAAAGTAATAGTATTGGTCAATCTTTACCATAACAAATATATGAAGGTAAGTGGTGCCAAGGCTAAGGTGCCATGATCTGTTACTTAGCTTCTCATCTTGTTCTCAGACAGAGAGCTCACCTACTAAGGGACCTTCCCCAGGAAGAAAGGTCTTGCAACACCATGAAAACACTTACTGCTGTGATGCCTGCAGACTTTATCAAAGGATCCAGTGATCTTTTTATACAAGAAGAAAAGCAGGATTGCTATGAGGACAGCTACAAACTCTGGAGTTAATGTCAAGTTCCAGAGATCACATGCATTATTATACCCCTGTGTTAGGGAAATATGTAAGAAGTCCAGTAATAAGTAGATTTCCAGGCCCAGGTAAATCTACTGGGTCTGCTGACAACCTGCAGATGTATCCTCAGGATAATTTAATTATGCAATTAAAATGAAATACACCACACTTGATATCAGTTCCTTGGCTTACAGAGAAAAGACTGAGCAAAAGCTTACAAAATGCTACACAATCTGTCAAAAAAGAAAAATGAAAGACAAGTGTATTTAAATGATAATATGGATATGTTGGCCAACCTGGAAAGTTCCTGACCCTTATAGTTCTGGGATTTTATAGTGACTCAATCATAAAGGCATGACTAATAATATACCTCATTTCCAACCTTTCTTCCCTTTCTGAACAGTGGAGAGTGGTGATAAACGCTGAAGAGCCTAATTTGGCTGAGTCGTCTAGTATTCAGTCCCCTGTCCCATCGACAGTCACATCAGTACAACAAAAGATGGTCCCATAAAATAGGGAATGACCATTGTCTTTGCAGCTATCTCAGGGGTAAATGACATAACAAATTATTTTCCTAGCCTTCCTGCTATAGTTTTAAGAGCTCTGTGCTAGAAAACAAAGTAAAGCACCAATATCCAGACATGTATCACATCATGATGACTAAGTTAATGATAGGCTACACATACAACAGCAGTAGCATAAAATTAGGTTGCCTAGTGACATCATATTTTATAATGTGTGAATCAATGCTATGACATGTGCACAAAGTTAAGATTAATTTCATGGAAGAGATACCTGCTCCTAGGTGGTACATGACTGTATTTTCAATGCTTAGCCATCACATGTTTGGACTCATGTAGTGTTTGGACTCAGCACTGTTAGTGGTTATTTTAATTTAGCAAAATGCACTTATGCCATGTCCAGTCACAGCATTATGCCCAGTTATATAGTTAAGTATTTTCCATTGTATAAGTATAATTCTATCTATTCATGTATTGAAGGATATCTATGTTATTCTGGAAATAATACTGTCATCAAAGAATCAAATAATGGCAAATGCCAAAAAGGCTGCAGGCTTCACAGTTTGTGTGAGTGTAAACCAGTACAACTACTATGGATATCTGCATGGGGGTGGTTCAAAAAATGAACCACCTGCATGAGGTGGTTCAAAAGCACCTGCATATTGCTTTTGTGTCAGCTCTTCTACTTCTAGGTATCTTCTCCCAAAGAGTTAAAGATGCCATATTATAATGATATATCCATATCCATGCTCAGAAGAGCACAAAGACCATAACTAAATGTTGGAAGTGGTTATATGTCCATCAACAGATGAATCGCTACATACAATGAGGTATTTATTTACAATGGAGTACTACTCTGCCAGGAAGAAGCTTAAACGAATAATTTGTATGAAAATAAGTACATCTTGAGACCATAATATTAAGTGAAATAAAACTGACTTATAAACTTAAATATTGCACGGTTTATCTTTTATGAGACATTTATTCACAAATCATAGCTCAAAATTAAAAAAAATATATCAGAAACAGAGAGGTTTTTTGGGTATCAGTCAGTGCTTACTAGAGGAACAGATTTAATGCACGATTAAAAAAATATATAAGAATTTAACAAGTTGCCTGAGTGGCCGCGATGCAGTGAGGTGTGGAGCATTGCAGAAGGGCTGCTCCACACAGGTAACACGCAGATGCAGGGGAAGGCTCACTGCAATGTCCTGTCAAGAGGCTGAAAGGTCTGTGATGGAGGCTCAAAGGTCCGTGCCAACAGGCTAAAGAGTCTGCCCTGGACAGGGGATGGTGACCGAGGGGTAGGCGGAGACTGGAGTCCTCGGAAGAAATAGAAGCATGCCTTATTTCTTCGTTTCTGCTTGGTGGTCCTCCTGTCTTCCGTAAATCCCCTCAGTCACTCTCAGGACTGTGCTGATCCAACTTAGTTGAGCTTTTCTTAGGTTGACACAGTCACTGAACCAGCAAGGGAGTGTGCCAGGAGGTGGAGTGAGGGACGGGGTGGGGGCTGGGGAAGAGGAAAAAAGCAAAGAAACGGGTGTTCATGCGTGAAATCTGTTCCTCTAGTAAGTACTGACTGATACCCAAAACACGTCCCTGCTCCCCATGTGAATGGAACCATGCATTAGAAACATGTGCTAATAAAGTAAAAGGAGACAGTAATTCTGTTTATTATTATTTCCGGAGTCCTTTAGGCAAATTCTTTCTTTCAAAACAATCACTATATTCTAGGCAATTACACGGCAGGAAGTCCCCACCTTAGGAACAGCTGAGTTGTGAACTTTCACAGGTGTACCGCCCACAAGTGGAACTTTTTTGTAAATCAGGGACTTACTTGTCTTGGAAAATAGCATTCCAAATAAGTTCATTATGATATTTTTGCTTTGGGACTCTACATTTTTGTGTATTGTGTGACTGATGTATTCATATACGTGGGCCTTTATTTCCTTTATACATACTCTGGTGTGTATTTATTTCGTGAAATATTGTTTGTGGAGAGAAGTCACACTTTTTCAGGCTCATATTTTAGCTTAAATAGAAAAAAAACAAAACAAAGCTAAATCCTTTTACTAAGTTTCCATTTATAGAACTTAAGTTGCAGTATAGGAAAAATAAAGAAAGCAAACAGACCTTGGAAGAAGTGAGCCCTCATTTGCTTTACCTCAGGTTCCCAAACAGGTTGGCAAAATGAAAGCAACGATCCTGCTGCTGCAATTATCTGTGATAGCAAACTCTGTCCTCACAATGGGACGAGACAGTCTGGGGGAGAGCACACTCGGTCCGTGGTCGAGGTGGGGCAGTCGGAAATGGCGAGTGTGGACTTGCAGAGAGAAGAGACGAAAAATAGAGATGGGCCGAACAATCATCGCCAACCAAAGGACAAAACCCCCAAATTTTGTTGTTTGCGTTCGTTCCAAATTTGCCAGCTCTTCTGTTTTCTTATAGCTCCCATAGAAGGCATTCACAGGAAAAATGATCCTTTTCAAAGCTACGCAGAAACAAAACAGAGAAGAAAACAAAAAGACAGAAAAAGAGAGGATTTAATTTAAACTTGTAGAGATGAGAGGCCAAGAAAATGTCCTTTTTCTTTTGCTCCGTGATTACTTGCAGTGGAAATAATTCTGCCAAACGCACTTTCTTCATGATAGCTTTTAGGAAATGGCCTTCGTGTTTGACTTTGTGCTTTAAATAATTAAATTTTAGTGAATAAAAAAATCCTAGAGAAGGCTGAGTGCTGCTTTATAGTGAAAAATATCATTTTCATTGAGTAATCATTAAAGATATATTTTATACATGTATTAGAAAATTGAATTTACTGCAAGGACAAGAAAACATTTTTCACATTCCTTGTTATTCTACTATCTACAGAAAAGCGAGTGTGGGTATATTGTGTCTGATCAGTGCATAAGTGCTCCTATCTCTCTCCCCCCTCCCTTGTGTGTGTGTGTGTGTGTGTGTGTGAGTGTGTGTGTGTGTGTGTGTGTGTGTGTGTGTGTGTGTGTGTGTTAGGGAGAGAGACACACATAGAGGCTTATTTTTTTTCTGTGTATAGCATTCTACTATAGTCAATTCCTACTCGAAAGGATTCATGTTGTTGCAGGTTTTTTATAACATTTCTGAAATTATTATGCAAATCTAAGTTAAAATACAAATCTGAGAGAATATGTTCATTTTTAGTGCCCCCAAAACTTCCAACTAGAATTGGTTGGATGGGTAGATATAAGGAAACCGATGATATTTGATGCAACTAAATAGGATAAGATCATTATCCAATTCATTTTATGCTATGATGAAGAAAAGTGTAAGACAGATTATCAAGCATAATGAATAAACACACTGGGAACTGACTAATGTTCAAATATGAGATTTTAATATTTTCATATATAATTAGGAAACATAATTTTAGGGTATATGATTTCATTTATGGTCATATTAAAACATTTATACATAATAGAGAGAGTCAAGAAAGTCCTGAACAGAACAGTGTTCCTTTTTATTTTGCTGTGATGTCAATGGGAGGGCAGGATACATTGTCACTAATGTGCTAATCTTAAGCAACTGAAGCCTCAACTCAGTCTTCAAAACGAATGTAGTTATTTAAAATGTTCTTATATTTAATTGGTGCATTTCCTTTATCTTGTGTTAAATAGTCATCAGTTTTAATATTTTCTTTTTAATTTTTATATTCAAATATTTGTTGGTACATGACGAATACACATCATTATCACATTCAACATTGAGAGTTTGTACCAGAATACAACATGACTTGATTCTCATTTTTTCCCCTTCCCGCCTGCCCTGAAACCCCCCACCCTCTATAAACATGAGCTTTGTTTCCTTTTTT
>PVIR01040473.1:0-13263 GCA_004026965.1 Petromus typicus | reverse complement strand
CTTGCAAGACAGGCACCGGAACCACTGAGCTAACTCCCCGGCCCCCGCAAAAGAAATTCTTAACTACTCAGATGTACAGCTTTTACATCTAAAAAAGGTTCTTAAATACACATATACCAGTGAACTGGACAGTTCCACCCTTTCCTTCTCTCTGGCATCCCTTTTCAGTTTAAATCAGGGTAAGAGTCCTAATATCTGCAGAATTTCCAATTTAGAAAAGTAACTTCTCACTTTGTTGCAAATTCAGGGTTTGAACATTTTAGATTAGTTCAGGAAAAATTCACAGGTAAAAAAATGCATTGTAAGGTTTATGCAGACTGCTTCATAAATAAGTACCTATTTTATAAAAAATCCATTGCCATTGATTTATTTTCCCACAAAATGTATAAATACATCACTAGGATCTCTTAAAAGAAAACTTAAATGAAGACCAGGGATTTAGCTCAGTGGTTCTGGCATCTGCCTGGCAAAAGCAAGGTCCCGTGTTTGATCCCTCCCAGTACCACATACCACACTGGACAAGGTGGTTCATGCCTGTTAATCACAGCACTCAGGAGGCAGAGGCAGGAGGACTGTTGTGAGTTCGAGGCTGAGCTCAGCGCCAAGCTGAACTACAAAGCGTGACTGTGTCTCAAAAAAAAACTTAGAAAAAAAAAAAAAACCACACACACACAAAAGAAAACTTAAATGAAAAGCACTGGATGAAAACTACCTTTTGTTGCCTATAAAAATATTTTTACAGGGTTTTACACATGTGTATGAGTGTAGTTGTGTGTATGTGTATATATATGTGTGTGTGTATTTTTTTTCTGCTTAGAATTGAGTCTCTAGGGAAGAAAAGCTGCTGCATTAAAAGTTTATTTTTTGAAAAAAAGAAAAAAAACAAGTTGTGATGAATTCCAGGAAAAAAGCAACCTAAAGTGGTAAAAGATTACAAATATCTACTTCATAATTTGTATCCTCACCAGTAATATTTTATACAAGTTTACAATCTTCGTCATTTTATGCTCTTCAGAATGCTTTGAGAATCTTTCTGATTAAGAAAAAGTGGCACTGCAATGCTTTTAAAGTCAGTCTTACACTATCCACAGTAGATACAATGTTTTGATATATCAAGTTTTTGTAAGCTATACATTGGCAAAGTCGGCCCTCCCCCTGCAGCTGGTGGTATGGAGAAAATTACATGAAAGTCACTTGGAAGAACTGTAATATTTGCATGCTTTTCTCCTCAGTTAACAAGAGCTCAACACTTGGCCGGTCCATGCCCACCATGCTCAGACAGAAAGCGACACAAGGTGGGAAACAGGGACTCAAAGACAATCTTCTGAGCCTGGAATGAGGAGTCACAAAATAGTTATTCATTAATGTGTTAAAAAAGCCATTTTTAGGAAAAGTCTTCCCATGAAGGCTCAACTTCAAGTACTAGTTTAATGATTAACTTGTAATATTTCTTTGAAATAGTATTTCTATGGTTCAGAAAAAATTTACCATATTTCTCCTGAACACTGTCAGTTGTGCTATGTACGTGATGAGACCCTTTCACTCTAATGAGAGAGGCACCTGGTTTGCAGTCAGTATTCTCTACAAACCTATTTCCATTGTGACTACAGGAAACTGATATTTAAAATTAATTTATTTTATTGGTATATTTTACTTACACATCGTGATCACAATTGATATTGAAAATTTGTAGCAGTGCATGACACAATTTAATTCTCATGTTTTCCCATTCCGCTGCCCTCCCTTACAACCCCCTACCCTGTATATACATAAGCTTTGTTTCCTTTTATTTATAATCACATTTCCCCTCATTACATTCCTACCTCACTTTACCCTTTGAGTATTTTCTATTTCACAGTATTTATTACACATTCTAGAACTCATTTATATCTTCAGTTTCTCATACCAAAGAAATGATATTTACACATCTGTGACCTGTTTATTTCACTTATGAGTATGCCCTCAAGGTATGCTCATTTGAATATAAATGATCAAACTTATCATTCTTTAAGGAAGAATAATACTCCCTTTTATTAAAAAACCACATCTATTTATCGAGTTTCCAGTTAATGGACATTTGGGCTGTTTCCAAGATTTAACTATCGCAAACTGAGCTGCTATGAACAAGGGTGCTCATATGTTGCTGTGATATGAATCTTGTAATTCTTTCATGTATATACCTAGTAGGGGAATAGCAGGGTCACATGGGACCTCGTATCCTAGTTTTTTTTTAAATTTTTTTATTTTTTTAGGTTTTTTGGGACAGGGTCTCGCTTTGTGGTTCAGGCTGGCCCTGAGCTCAGCCTCCAACTCACATCACAGTCCTCCTGCCTCTGCCTCCCGAGTGCTGGGATTACAGGCATGAGCCACCACGCCCGGCACTGTGGTATGTGGTACTGGCTGCTGGTGAGCGTGAGTCTCCACGCCCAGTATGGTATGTGGTTACCGGGGATCGAACCCCAGTCCTTGCGCTTGCAAGACAGGCGCTGGAACCACTGAGCTAACTTCCTGGCCTCGTATCCTAGTTTTTTGAGGAATCTCCACACTGATCTCCACAGTCATTGCACCAGTCTACATTCCCACTAACAGTGAAGGAGTCCTTTCTCACCGCAGCCTCACGAGCATTTGCTGCTGGTTCATTTCAACATAGCAGCCATTCTTTGAGGAGTGAGATGGAATGTCAGTGTTGTTTTCATCTGCATCTCTCAAATGACTATCTTGAACATTTCTTCATATGCTTCTTAGCTGCATTTACTTCTTCCTCTGAAAAGAGTTGTCATTTCAGATGCTCACATTTGAATTGGGTCTTTTAAATTTGAGGGGGCTGAATTTTTAAAGCTCTTTATATATTCTAGATAGTAGTCTTTTGTCTGAGAAATGGCTGGTAAAAATTTTTCCTCAGATTATTGGTTGTCTTTTTACTTTGCTAGTGGTTTCTCTTACTATGCAGAAGCTTTTTAATTGAATGAGCTTTAATAGCTTTTTATTAGGCTCGTTCTTGTGCTATAGAGGTTTTGTTCATAATCTTTCCCTAAGCCTATGTCTCTATAAGTTCTACCTAACCTGTTTTTCAGGCTTAGTTTTTCTGTTTTAATATTTAGGTATTTATCCACTTTGATTTTATTTTAGTGCATCATGAAAGAGACCTCTGGTATGAGAAGCTGAAGATATAAATGAGTTCTAGAATGTATAACAGATACTGTGAAATAGAAAATATTCAAAGGGTAAAGGGGGATAAGGATATATAACGTAATATATGTAGTATTGCTTTTTTCTACCCAGGAACAGGGATATCGTTCTATTTTATGACATCCTTTTCAATCTCCTTTTTCAGAGTAGAGATATTTCACCTCCTTTGTTAGACTGAGTCCTAGATATTTCCTTTCTTTGGATGCTATTGTGAAAGGGATTGATTCCCCAATTTCTCTCAGTCTGTTGTGTGTGTATACAAAGGCTATTGATTTTTGAGCATTGACCTTGTATCTGGCTACTTTGCAAAATTTGCCAATTAAGTCTAGCTGTCCTTTGGCTGAGCTTTTGAATTTTCTAAATAGAGTATAATGTCATCAGCATATAGTGGCAGTTTAACTTCCTTTCCTATCCTTATTCCTTTTATCTTGCCTAACTGCTGTTTCCAGCACTGTATTAAACAAGGGGGGTAATGGTGGACATCTTTGTCTAGTTCTTGATCTGAGTGTGAAAGGTTTCAGTTTTGGACCATTAAGAATGATGCTCTGACCCCATCTTTAACAAAGGCTGAGGATATAAACTCTTGCAAAAAAGGATACTGTCTTTTTTTGTTCCTCTTGAAGCCACCAACTACTATTTCCTATGGAGTAGTGGCTGAGGGCTGCATATACCACACACTGGCTGGAAGTCACTGCTTATGGAATTCTATAGGTCCATGGAGGAGGCCATCTATTTCTTAGTCTTTCTTTTCTCCCTTGGTGCTGCAGATCAAAATCAAGGCCTTGAACATACGCCTGCATTTTACCACTGAGTCACACTTCCAGCCCACATTTCCACTCATTTTGAACCCACCCTTTATATTTGAGAAATTTCACGTAAAGCTCTAGAAGTTCAGCATGCCTTGCAAAATAGGAAGATGTTGGAGGTTAAGGTATTCCCCAAAGGCTGCCATCAGGTTTCTCTGCACAGCAGGGACACATGACAATTCAAGCAAACTCAGGCAACTTTTCTACTGAACAGATTTGTTACACATTTGGCTGTTTCTTTAGTAACTTTGTTGGTCTCAGGTTTTCTTCGGAAAAAGGCTCAGCATGACCAAGTAGTGAGCCCTTGTGAAAGTGGATGACAAGAGTACAAGTCTTACCCTGCTACCAATGGATATTCTTACTGCCCAGCAGCTGCCACTTGATAAACTGAAACTGTGAAAGGTACCTTTTTTTTTTTTTTTTTTTTTTTTTTCAGATGACTGATCATCCCAGAAGTAGCATGGGACAAAGTTGGTATTTACGGTTGGGCAAGTCAAAACCCGTAATAGATATCAGGAACATTTTGCTGTTGAGTTGTCAACCTGGCTCTTGCAGACTGAAAGGGGTAGGGATACATTGGGAGGTGAGAGTTTGAAAAGAAGTGGGAAGTTGGTCTGCACCTTTAGCAAAGGAAACTTAATTACTAGGTTGATTTTACTGACTTGTTGATGCCTAAGATTTTTGGATCGTATGTGATCAGTATGCTATATTAGATTTTAGATCCATCTTATAGTTTTTAGAAATTGAACTGAAACTCAACCCGGTGACTATCCATTGAGCATTTACTCCCCACTTCTTCCCTCTACCCAAGGCATCATTAAAATCTGTCTCTATGAGTTTACTCATTTTGTATATTTTATATAAAAGGATTCATATATGATCTGTCTCGCTCTTCACTTAGCATTTGTTAATGGTTCATCTGCATTTGTACATTTTTTTTTTTAGCATATCAGTTTATATCATTGGGAGTGAGAGTGGTACCTTCATTCTTTGATGAGTATTTAAGAGGAGGGTTTACTCCGAGAGCTGAGCATTGGCTCCAAATAGAAGTTAAAAAATCAGATGAAATTACAAGTGAAAGACATTTGGTTTTAGTCCAAAACCCCACAACAAATTCTTAGTTCAGAGTTCCTTCAGTTCAGTTCTGTGGGTTATTTTGCATATGACAAAATGCTTAGCGCGATGACTGGCACACAAGTAGTAGTCAGTAAATATCCTCATAAATGCAATACTACTTTTGATTTCCTTCTTAGAACTGAGGACTTTTGGGAACCAAAGAAGATAGTGGCTGAATGTAAGTACACTAGACCAGTCCCTCGATTCCAACCCCTGCTCCTTCATTCACTGCCCATTTGATCTCTGGGAGGCAGCTTACCTGTTCTGTGCTCCAATATACACATAACAGAGCAGTAAGAGGATTACAGGAGATAATGGGTGTAGTGCACTGAACACAAGGCCTAGGGTGCATTAAATGGCCAAGAGATACTCACCATTTTGATTATCAATCACATGGCTTCAGTGACTGATTCAGTCTACCTAGTGTTTACGCCCTTTTCATGTAAAATTTGTTTCCAGTATATAGAAAAACAGAAATGACAGGTTCAAAGATGTAGATAAGTATAATGTCCTTCTCAAAGCTGGACACTTCCCTAGCTATTTTTATGGAGTGACGATCCTACACCCAACATGACTCCTCTGCCTTCACCTAGGATTTAAAACTTTATCATGAGGTAGTTGCATGGGTGGTGATTAGAAATCCAGCTGGATCTTAAAAACAATAAATCCCCAAGAGGAGGTCAGTTTGAGGAAGATGAGAAAGAAAGTTGAATTTTTTGGTAGAAGGTAGCCTGACAGTACTGTACTAATAAAGAAGGTGCTAGGTGAAGGGTGAGGAATGCAGGAAAGGAAGGCGAGGTCAAGGGTTTTCTTCCCATTGAGTAACCTTTATTTAGGGTCAGGGTTTCCTTATTTGCCCAGGCTGGCTTGAACTCTCAGGGTCCCTGGCCTCAGGTCTGAACAGCCTGGACTAGAGGCATGTGCCACTATCCCCAGCTTTTCTTCCTCCCCTCACTTGTCCTTCCCAATGACAGGTTTAGTTCAGACTCATTCTTTATGTACGTAAAGCAAGATGTTTAATGAATTGCACAAAATCCAGAACTAGTATAAAGCTTCTAATTTCATTCTGTGCTCTATCTTACATAACAAATATGGGTCCTCTTACATTGAAAAATAGGATGCTACTGGGAAAATTGTTTTTAGCTTCTGTAAGAGGGGAGACCTTATTTCATTTTCTCAAACAAGCAGCAAATAATGAAATGTATATGAATACAATAAACATATCTCAAAAAAGAATGATACAACTTTTATTTTCCATGGATTTTAAAGATACTTTTGCTACATAGTTTATGTATTCTTATTATATTTTTCATTTGTATGAAGCTCAACCTTATACAATTTTAAGATGATATGTTTGGTAGTGTATCTATAATCTTTAAAAAGTTTAGAGTTTTTGGAATGTACAGTATATGAGGTAAAATCAAGATTACATTAAAAATTGTTTTCTCCCCTGCATTAATTTTGCAGTGAGGTTTCAAATGGCAAGTACACAATTAAATGACATTTACTATCAAAAATAGGAGTTCATTTGAATTACTATGAAAAACATAAGCCACTGTAACTTGCCACAGTGGCACATTTTACCATTTTAGACATTCAACTATATAGAAATCTCTGGGTTCTTACACTCAAACTCATTTGTTCTGCCAAATGTGGCACTTTTAAGAAGTTTCTAGAAAACAACTGCAATTGTTTTTGGGGAAGATTATCACCCTATACACAAGAGATTAAATTTAAATAAAATGTAAACATACAGTATATTATAGTGACAGATCATTCTTACCACTCGGAAAGGCCAAGTTTATCTGTTTCTTTTTTGAATAAAGGTTAATGATTTTTTTCTACAGCACAGATCATTTGACATAAAACAATTACAATACATGCCCATCCTATTATAAGGGAAATTCTTCAGAGATCTTCAAAGCACAAAACATACGTTCTTTTTTTTCAAAGACGGACAGAAGTGCTTAATAATCACTAAAATGCGAATCTCAGCAACTAAAAATTAGTGATCCACTATTCTAAAATTCAAATAATAAATTAAAAAAGCTAGTTACAGGTGTTTTACAGGTAACAGATGTGATAAAACAAGAATTGCAGATAGTTTCATTATAAACTATTACTGGCAGTCACCAACATCTAGGCAAGATGTACAATATGATACTTGACAAAAATTCAGTCTGATCAACCAGTAACTCACAAATGCAAGTTCACAAAACATTAATGAGTTATGCAATTGCAAAGTGCTCTAATGCAACATTAACCACATGCAATCAACAATTTGGAACAGTATCCAAACAGACATTATACATTAAACATTAGTTTTTCAAGAAAGAAAGCAGCTTGAAGTTTATTGGTGCAAATTAATTTTGTCTTCAGATTTGGTGCCCCAAACAAAAAGGTTAGGTTTGATTATGAATTGATGGTGATGGCAGTAGTTATGGGAGCAGCAGCAAAACTTATGGGAATCCTTCAAAATTAGCCTAAACTAGACAGACACAGTGTGTGTATGTATTCTACACTTGGTATGGGTGGTTTATATATACACCATATAAGGAAGTGTAGGCCCTTATATAAATACACATAGCTCAAGGGCTCACAAAACACAAGCCAAATAGTTTTGAAATTCAGAGTGTGTGATGATTAATTTTTAAAAGGTATGATCTAAAAGTCCTTTCCTTTGCCACATTCTTAAGACCTGAAGAGGTACTTTTTGAGTAAACATTAAAATATTTTAGGCTGCATAAGCTGCCTGTGCTTTCTTTAAGTGACTTATCTGTGAATTCAGGAATGTATGCTTGTCACGAAGAACTCCACATTTATCAAACAAGAAGCTTCCTTTTTCACACATATTCTTTCATCCAGTTTGTTTGCTAAGCCCCTCCAGTTATTCATCATAATCCCACTTACCAAATAATTAAGACAAATGAGGAGGTAGAAATACAGCACTAGATTGCTTTCACAGCATCAGACTTTAACATTTTTTATATAGCATGTTAGTGTAAATTCTGGTCATTCTGAAAATTTCGCTTTATAATCATCTTTTAAACAAACATGTTATCACTGTTACACTCATGCTGACTGGTCAAAATATCAGTTATAAACTGTTGCCTCTTAGAAAGTTTGTTCTACAAGAAGGCATGTCAAAAAACCCAAAAAAACAAAAAAACAAAAAACACACACACAAAAAGTAAAAAGCTCCAACCAAAAACAGAAAACAAAAAACCAAGATACCCTCCCAAAACTGGTTTTTCTGTGGCTTGCATTCTAATAAAGTGCCAGCCTCTCTACCTAACAATATGTATAAGCACTGAAAATGACAAAAATGATGTGTTATATAGTCTCAATGCCAGTGCTAAAAGCCACTGTTTTTGTAAAAGCAATATAGAAGTAACTTTAGTACATGACAAAATAAAATGTAATACAGTGTTAAAAATAAAGTTACATTTTCACTTGATTACAAAGTACTGAATGATAAAGGCAATCAAAATCGAAAAGAAAGCAAACAATGCAAGGATGACAGCTGCACACTGCTCGTCGCTCAGGGCGCGCCGGGGCCGGGTGCTTCCCACAGTGTCTCTGTTGGTGCTGGCTGGCAGTTCTGTCCTCTGAGAGATGAAGAGCACTGTGGTGCTGTAGGGACCGACGAGGTCCTGGTGCCCCACAGGGTCTTGGCACTGGCGAATGGCACACACACGGAATCGATACTCACAGTTCAGCTGAAGGCTGGAATACCGGTATGAAGAGTCGGGACCTTTGTAAACCTGTTACAGGAAAGAAATATTAGATGTTAAAACTGCGTGTGAAGGCTGGACAGAACATGTGTTACTACTGACTTTCAGAATTAACTTTGATGTGGTATCACTGATTTTATTCTTTCAATGACATTTAAGAAATATCTATTCATTAAAGTATTTGTCTGTCTGCTATATAAGAATAGAAATTTGAAAAATGCAAGTGCATGATCTACTCTCAGAGATTACAAGTGAGTTAAGGAGTGAAGAGGATGCGCTCCAAAGCAGCAAGAGGACAAACAAATCAGCTCTCGGGTATTTCCCTGCTTTCCTCAAATGTGAGACAACACTAAGTTCTTATACAGTTTTAAAAATTTTGTTGAATGAAGCAACAAATAAGGCAAGTTTTCTATAGCAAATCATTTGCTAACATTTCAGGCAAGTGAGATCTTTTCTTTTTAGGTTTTTTTGAGACAGGGTCTCGCTTTGTGGTTCAGGCTGGCCCTGAGCTCAGCCTCAAGCTCACATCACAGCAATCCTCCTGCCTCTGCCTCCCGAGTGCTGCGATTACAGGCGTGAGCCACCACGCCCGGCACTGTGGTATGTGGTACTGGTTGCTGCTGGGGTGAGTCTCCACACCCAGTATGGTATGTGGTGACCAGGGATCGAACCTGGGCCCTTGCGCTTGCAAGACAGGCGCCGGAACCACTGAGCTAACTCCCCGGCCCCCGAGACAGGTGAGATCTTTAGTCTACCTCCTCTGCCATGCTGAGGGGTAGAAATTTAAAGAATGGAGTTGCACAGAGTTTTAGAAGGAGTATGCCAGTGAACACTGAGGTATACCGACTGGTCATCCAGGGCCCCATCTCTGCTTCATTATTTTCACACTCAGGTAATCATAGGCCAACTAACTACCTCAGCGCAGCAGGCTTAACACTACTGAGCTTGTACAGCAGTCTGAAGATGAAATGAACTAACTCTTGTTAAAGTGATCAGTACAGTGCCCAGTTTACAGTGTGCGTTCAAACACAGAACTCCCTTTAACTCACATTAAAGAGCTCACTCCTCTCATTCTATAAAAGAAATACCCCAAGGCACATATCCCGGTGGACTTTCTCCAGCTGATGGGGTACAAGTCAGATCAACAGATACTCGGGCTGGCATTATTGCAATTGTTTATAGCTGTTTCAATTGTATCTGTATTATAAATATAAATTTTTACAAACTGGTTTATTCCCACAGAAGCAAATAAGATGTCTCATTTTTTTGTCTCCAGAGTCCAGCTTACAGTAGGTACTTAATAAAAGGTCATTAAATTAGTGTACTATTGACTTTTAAGTCAAAATGTAGATGCTGAAAATATACAAAACTTTTATTGACTGAAGTAAGCCTTAACAGAAAACATATAAAATGGCAAATATGCATAGTTCTGAGCATGTAGATGAATGTTTCAGGCAGTAAGAATGTAGACATGATCAGTGTCAGAGAGGGTAAAGTAATTAGCTTGAGTCAAAGGTTGCATTACAAAGGAGTGTAAAATTATACAAATATATAGGGCCGGGGAGTTAGCTCAGTGGTTCCGGCCAGTTAGCACAGTGGTTCCGGCGCCTGTCTCGCAAGCGCAAGGACCCGGGTTCGATTCCCCGGTTACCACATAACAATACTGGGTGTGGAGACTCACGCCCAGCAGCAACCAGTACCACATACCACAGTGCCGGGCGTGGTGGCTCACGCCTGTGATCCCAGCACTCGGGAGGCAGAGGCAGGAGGATTGTGACATGAGTTTGAGGCTGAGCTCAGGGCCAGCCTGAACCACAAAGCGAGACCCTGTCTCCAAAAACACCTAAAAAAAAAAAAAAAAAAAAAAATTATACAAATATAACGAAGCTAATGCAGTAAAAATAAATATATATATATGTCTACTATCTGTACATGTAACAGGTAATTTTAATTTTTACCTTTTAGTTTTATTTTTAATTATGTCTCCAAATGAGCATTTGTATTATTATGATTAAAGAAAACAAACCAAAGCTAAAACCAAAACCAATCTGAACTTTTAAGAAATGATGTAAGGAAGGGCCGCGGATTTAGCTCAATGGTTCTGGCGCCTGCCTGCCTTGCAAGCACAAGGTCCCAACTTTGATCCCAGTATCAAAAAAATTAAAAAACAACAACGGATGGTATAAAGGTGACAAATGAAGAGATTTGGCACAGAGGAGAGGAACGCGTTAACCATACTAGTTATAAATTTAGGTCTAACTTGAAAGGTGCAACTTTAGAAATGTGACAGCCCTATCTCAGGCACCCCTGCTCACGAGGCTGCTTGAGGAATGGAAGTAAGTTGTAAGTTGTGCAACTCCTGTTATACATAAGGGCATGAGGTCCTGACAGAGTTGTTATTGAGCCAGAAATGACTTTTGAATAAATGCTGGTAGGAAAAAAAGGCACCAAGATAATACTAATCATTGATGCCTATGACACTGATCAAGTTAGAAAGCTAGAAAGGAGAAACTGGGAGGGAAGAACATGAGATCAGAGTTTTTAATTTCATGTTTCAGATGCACAGAAGACATGCAAAAAAGACATACGTGGCTGGAGATACACAACTGAGAAAAAGGATCAAGTTGGAAGAGCTAATCTAAGAAGGTTTGTATACCTACAAGAAGGCTCAAGCTTGAGATAAGCTGGGTTAGGCATTAGAATCAGGAATAAAACTTAAAATGACCATGCTTACGCCCTTCCCCATTACATATCTGACATTAACTGAAGGAAAATTAAAATTCTAAATTCATAATTTTTGGTTCAGATAATATTATATATGATTGAGATCTTATTTATTATGACTCAATTATCTAAAGGCACAGTGAGGTAAATATCAGTAAAGATTTACAATTAAGAGAATGGAATGTAAGAAATTAGTATTTTAACTTTGCATTTTAAGAGACATACAGATTAAAGTCATGAAATTTGTACACATCTAGTTATCCAAGAATTTCCAACAGCATGCCAATTCCAACAGAATTTTATAGAGGAAATCTTTAAAGAAATTTAGAGTTTCATACAATCATATTTGCTATTTCAATGTTATGAATATGTTGTAGCATGGAGAAAACAATGGAGAAAATGAGGATCAGTAAGAATCTAGTATCCTACCTACTGGCATACTGCTGTCCATATTCTTGGTTAGATGCAGTTAAAAGTTAAAATCAGGTAAAGATTTTAGATGGGGTGTAAATCCTCCCCCTCCCAGCCCACCTACTAGAAGAAGCTGGCGTTACCCAGCTCCAAAGGTGAGGCTCATGGGCTTTACTCTTAGCATAGTTACTGATCTTGAAATCTAAGTGCCTTCTTTTAACATGAGTGAATTAATTTTCCGTGGCTACGTGCAGCCACAGAAGATGGGAGAAATCAAGTCCTGAATGATTTCACTGGCTGCTGGAACCAAGTCTGCCAGTCTTCAGGTTCCTACCTAAACTGGTTCACACTCTGTTGCTTATGAGCGTGTTCAGGTTGGTTTTCTGTTACTCAGAAAACTTCTTGGGAGTTGATTTGCTTTGGAAGTGGTCCTACAGTCCTCTAGATTTGCTATCTCCTCTTGTTATACCACTTGAGATGCTGTTTTGGGATAGAAAGCACTTGCTTTTAAAGATGTATACATTTCTACAAAGCTTAATGTGCCAGAAGACACCTAACTTGTATAAATCTTTCCCCATCCTGGTGAGGTTAGCTATACAGTGCAGATGGGAGTGAGGATGTGTGTGAGTGAGGAAGGGGAGGCAAGGGCAGAAGAACATTCGGGAGAATGCAGGCCATTCTAGACGGAGTGCTACTGAGGACAAGACAGGAAGATCTGGACAAAGCCAATACTGACCGATGAAAAGGGATCAAGGTAAGAAAGCAAGCTGCTCTAAAGCCTGGCTAAGAGTCTTAAATATTTGTCACCATCAGACTAATTTACTTTCAGGTGATTCTAATTTCTGGAACATACAGACTAAATGAGTAATTTTACTTATTTATTTTTTATTAGTACACTTACAGTATATAGTTGATACATTTATCACGGGGGTTGGTGCAAGTACATAACAAGTCAATTTTTTTTTTAAGGGGGACCCTACCTATCTCATCCCTTCCTGCTCCTTCTATTTCTTGGTCTCATCCCCATGTACAAAGCTTTATGTCCACTTTTTTCTTTCAATTCTTTTGTTCCTATTTTCTCTCTCTCACTCCTTCCATCTCATGATCCTCTATTTGGAAAAGATCTACTTCCTGTTATCTTTTATTTTTCTTCTTATATTGTGGGTTTCTCAAAGAATAAAAACCATGTGATGTGTAAGTTTATACGACTTATTTCACTTAATATCATGGACTCAGGGTGCATCAATTTCTCCACCCAAGGTGCCTCACAGTTTATCCTTCTT
>PVIR01040472.1:0-13319 GCA_004026965.1 Petromus typicus | reverse complement strand
TCCTCCTGCCTCTGCCTCCCGAGTGCTGGGATTACAGGCGTGAGCCACCACGCCCGGCACTGTGGTATGTGGTACTGGTTGCTGCTGGGTGTGGGTCTCCACGCCCAGTATTGTTATGTGGTTACCGGGGAATCGAACCCGGGCCCTTGCGCTTGCAAGACAGGCGCCGGAACCACTGAGCTAACTCCCCGGCCCCCTCACTTGAATTTTTGTATTCTAAATTTAAGTAGATTGTTTGATCATAGCATTATTTAGTTTATATAAAATTCTTCTGTATAATGGAAGAAGAGAATCCACATTAGCTAATCTTAACATTCTCAGAGGCCTTAGCCCATGCCAGACACTTACATACATTTTCTTTTTTCTTTATTTTTATTATTATTATTTTATTTATTTATTTATTTTTAGTTTTTTGAGACAGAGTCTCACTTTGTAGTTCAGGCTGGCCTTGAGCTCATGATGTAGCCCAGGTGAGCCTTGAACTCAGCAATCCTCCTGCCTCTGCCTCCGGAGTGCTGGGATTACAGGTGTGAGCCACCACGCCCGGCACCGTGGTATGTGGTACTGATTGCTGCTGGGTGTGAGTAAACATGGCCGGCATTGTTGTATGTGGTTACTGGGAATCAAGCTTGAATTTCGGACCTTTTGGTTGTAAGGCAGGCACCAGACCCACGAGCTAAATCTTCTGCCTTTTATTTTTTATTTTATTGGTGCATTCTGTGTATACATTATAATCACAGTCAACATTGAGAGTTTGTACCAGTACATGACACATCTTAATTCTCATTTTCCCCATTCCTTTGCCCTCCCTACAACTTCTACTTTCTATATACATAAGTTTTGTTTCCTTTTACTTACCATCAACTTTTTTCTTTCCCTTCTCTCTTACCCCTATGTCCCTTTTCCCTTTCCTTTGAACATTTTCTTCCTATTCCACAATTAGTACCATACATTTTCTCATCTTCTCATTCAAAAAATGCTTTAAGGAAAGCAGAATAATTCACACTTTCCAGGTAATCAATTACAGATTTATGGCAGGTGAGTCAATTTTTTAGAGATAAGAATTTAATGAATGGCAGAAAGAAGATATTATGTCTCTTTTTTTCTTCATCTGTTTCTATTTAGATGTGTTTTCAGGACTCAAACACTGGTTGTTCCCAAGTGGTTAGCCAGGTTTCTTTCCTCTATAATGAAGATGAAGAAGATGATGATGACAATGACAACAACGCTGCCAACAGATTCGAAATTATGACCGTAGGCCTAAAGAGCTGGAGTAAGAGATCTACTTTATCTTTCTTGCTTGCTCATATTCTCTCTTGTTGTTCAATTCAAGTCAAAGTATTATGGTAATAATTACTTAAGTAGATACAAGAAATCACTCTTGTTCTAGCGTCCTTGGCAATGATGTAGAATATGGTTTTGCTGTTAGCTCTTCCTTACTATGGAGTGGGCCCATAGAATATTGACAGCCATCATGATGACAAGTTAGAACATGTGACAGACAACACACAAAATTTCAAAATACAGTACAGAAGGCAAAAAAGGAGAGCTATAGGACCAAGCAGTAGAGTTTCCAGACAGCAGCTATGTAAATTCTGCTTCCTTTAAGAATGAGGTGTTTCTTGTTTTGTTTTTATTATTCAGGTATTCCCCATAATTCATGTTTCTTCTTATTCTTATTTCACTCCTAATCTTGATAATATCTGTGTTCAATAAATTTGATAAGGGTCTACTAATATTTTGCTGATGAGCATAAGTTGCTGTGTCATCCCTCATATATTGATATCATTTTTCCTGAACAAATGGAAGAAAGGAATCCAAAATATAAGTGATCACTGAAATGGGCCTTTTCATCCCCTCGCATATTTTCCAGACTCACTCCTATAAACACCTCAGAACAGTCCTGGCAATCAGAATTGTATGCACACATTAAGCTGCAGACACGCCACCTGTACCTGCTGTGACTCATAATATAAACATAGACCCTCTGTGTCTCTTGTTTGCCAGAACTTTAAAATATCACTGCAGCTGGTGTCTTCCCTTCTGAGAGATCCTTGTGGATAGGTGCTCCTTTCATAGGGGGAGCAGAGAGTGTCCGGTAGTCTTGTATGTTACTTCACTCTCAAGAGCCCTTCAAAACTTGTTTTTCTTCAAATATAGCAGTACAATCTGGAGCTCTGTCTCTCCCCAAGACGTATAAAATCCCTGTTCCCGTCGTTCACTTCATGTGTCTGCCACGAAGAACCTACCTTTTCTCTTCACCCTCACCGAGACAATCAGCTTTCCTCTTTCCTTGACGCCTGTGTCCTGTTGATGAGTCCACAGGCCCCACTTGTCCTAGTCTTTGAATGAAGTGCTGCTTGACTTTGTTCAGATACAGTAGTCTTTCACCTACGTTTGATATTGTTGTCATTTGCTTGCATTTTAAAATCTTTAGAAAAATATGGAATCCTATGGATCCCTTGCACCTATTGTCCCTAGGAAAATTTTATCTCAGTGAGAAGGAAAACCTTCAGTTCCAACTTTGTGTGTATAATCCCAGAAGAACGGAAGGTAGACACAAAGAACAGAAGGCCTAACAAAGTTTGATGGGCTGACCACGGAGTGGATCTCCTGAAAGAATGACATTAGTTGTTTTATGTCAGCTCTGACAATCTAACCCAGAGCCTGGAAAAATTTTTCCAGTAAAGGACTAGAAAGGAAATATATGGGTCTTACACAGGCTATGCAGGCTCTGCTTCAACTACTAAACTTTGTTGTAAGTCAAAAGCAATCAGAGGTTATATATAAATGAATATGAATGTGTTGTAATAAAGTTTTGATTTTGGCACACAAGTCCTATCACAAATTTGTAATCTAACAGAGAGTATAGTCCATATGACAAATTGAACTATGAGTTAAGAGAAGAGCTTTGAAACTAATTACAAATACTACATTCATACTCAAATGGATGTATCTTGAGGATGTCCTCATAAGCGAAATAAAAAGGTCATAGATGTGTAAATATCATATCTTTTCTCCGGTATGAGAAAATGAAGTTGTAAATTATTTGTAGTATGTATAGTTGATATTGTGAAATAGAAAATATGTAAAAGGGAAGAGAGTGTAGGGGTAAATAATGAGGGGAAAATAAATGTGGTAATAATAAAGAAAAAGGAAACAAATTATGTATATAGGGGATGGGGGGTTGCCAGGTGGGGGAAAAGGGAAAAAATGAGAACCAAGTCATGTCATATTCTGGTACAAACCCTCAATGTTGAATGAGATGATGATATGTATTCACAATGTACCAATAAAGATTTAGGAAAAAATACCAATAATGTGCAAATGTTAAGTACTGCTTGAAGTATAAGGCTTTTTACTCCTCAATTTGGTGTCACTCACTGGTTTACACTATAAATGGATATTTAACTTTGGGGCTACTCAGAACTTTTTACTGAGATTGATAATAAAATTTAGTTTGTACCTATCAATCACTACAGTATCCCTTAGAAACTAGAATCATTAACTCTTTGCAACAGAAAGGGTCAGGACACTAAAAGGTAACAAGGAAAAATATTTTTCATTTCCTGATCCTTGGCAAAACATCTATGAATGATTATTTCATACAGTAACAGAAGTAATATCCCAAACCGGCCATCTGTTTCTGCTGACTACAAAATGCAAACATACATAACTGTTAAGATTTATTTCTATTTGGCAGCACTTTTCAGTACTTTTAACCTATTAGAGGGGGTAATATTATGTTAGTGTTACAGTAGAACTTTGAATTTTGAATGTCAAATAGAAACCATTATAAACCAAACCAAAATAATGATGACATTTTATTTACCAATTCTTTCCATTTACTTCAAGATTTATCTAATCCTGCTACTGTTATTTTTGCTCTCAAGTTAGAGAATCTTGAGTTTGATATTTAAATTTGACATTTATCAGATTCACTGGCTACTATCTACACACACAGTGTGGATTTTACTTGTTTACCTTTCATTTTATTTCAAAGTTTGAAAGGAGAAGATTTGCTTTAGCAGTCATATGGAAGGATATTGTATCTGTGGATTCCTTTTTTTCAAAATATATTTTATTGGTGCTTACTGACTTTAGAAAATGTTGGATTTTGAAGTGTAGAATGTTTTGAGCACATCCATCGCCTGTATGACTGCTCCCCCACTCCCCCCACTACTTCCCTTTGTCTCATAATAGTCTTCCACTGTCGTGTCATTAAACTCCACACAGTAGAGAGAACACGCAGGGCTTTTCTTTCTGAGCCCAGTGTATTTCTTTCAAAATGGTGGTATCCTGCACCTTGAGGCCATACTCATATGTGAAATAAATAGGACACACACGTGTAAATTCCATCTCATTTCTCTAGCATGAGAAAGTGAAGGTGTAAAAGAAGTCCAGAATGTATGATAGGCATTGTAAAATAGGAAGAACGTGTTCAAAAAGGAAAGGGCAACAGGGACAGGGGAAAGTAAAGAAGGGAAAGAAATAATGTATGACAAAAAGGAAAAAATTGAAACAAAGCTTACATAAATATTCGGGTGATGGTTCAAAGTGTGGAAGAGGAATGAGAAAAAATAAGAATATATATCATATACAGATACAAGTTCTCAATGTTGAATGTGATCATAGTGCACAGCTGAAATGTACCAAAAAACTCAAAAAAGAAAAATTTGTTTTAAATTTTAATAAGTAAATAAAATTATAATCTCTAGTTTCATTAATTTTCTAGTAAATGCCATAATTTAATTTTTATTTTTTCACTTTCTGGTACCTCACTGTTCTAATTTTTAATGTTATATATGTTGCTGCAATTAACTTTTCTACATACATATATGCACATTCCATATAATACTTTTGTAAGATGAACTCCTATATGTGCAATTTTTGAATCAAACAGTAGGGATACATTTGATTTTAGTATATAACATTGTGATCTTTCAGAAAAAAATGCAATGGTGTATATCTTTATTTTATTTTGCCATTTCTTGCATGTGGCTAGTTCTCAATTACATTTTGCATCTTTGTCAACCTGATATACACAAAAACTGATTTACTTTCACGTATAATTTTTGAATTGTTAATATTCTTTAATATCTTTTCATATTGACCTTTTTCCTCTAAATATTTCATTTATATGTTCTGATCAGCTCTCTGGAAGGAGATATAAGAGATCTCTATGTATCAAATATATTAACCTTTTAGATGTAGCATACAACGCAAAAGGTTTTTTTTTTACTGTTTTTATATGCCTTTCCATGATGATTTAATCAAAATAGAAATAAATTTTTATTTACTTATATTCTGACTAAAACATGCATCCCAGTGGAAAGCAATTAACCATAACTGATAATAGTCAACAACATTATCAAGCTGTAGACTTTGTAGAGTTTTAACATCCCTGGATAAATGTCTGACTGCACTCACACCTGCTATTGACCAAAATGAAGCCTACAGAGGCATTGACTGATTTTCTCACAGTCTATGGATGAATGTCTGTCTGTTGGGCTTCAGAATAATATTTGATATTAACTTACTTACTGTTCAGTTACTTAATGACTGATTGAGATAGTTTGACTTTTCTAAGCTTTAGTGACCTTATTGACTTAATGAGGATAATATACCCAGCTCAAAAACTTGTTGTGATTACAAGAAATAAAATGTAATGCCTCCTACATGTCTGGTGCTTGCCATATGCTAACTACCTATCTTCCATGCCACTTACTTCCTTCTTTCCTTCCTAAAATGGGTATATTTGAAGACTGTTTGTGCTTGCAAGACAGGCAATGGAACCACTGAGCTAAATCCCAGCCCGTTAGATCTCATATTCTAATTGGGGGAAAATACTATATATATATTAAAACTGTTTATTTAATGATATGTTAAAAGTGGGACAGTTTTATACAGTTAAGAGGGTAAATTATGGTTTGGAGGCTCAAATTTTTCTGAGTGTTAGCAGAGCCTGAAAAACCATGATTTAAAATGGAGATAGCTGTGTGGTAATACTGTCTGGATGGCTGAACTTACTAAAGAATATCTGTAAATACCTCTTTCTTTTCTTCTAAGACTGTTCTGTCACAGATGCATTCAGAAACATTTACTAAGTGTCACTATGTACCAGGCACTGACAATATTTAGAAGGGATCCAAATATACATTCTGGACTGGTGCCTCAATGGATAGTGTTTTTACAGATGGTTTTGAATAAAGACAAAGGGACAAAGTAGTGAAAGGAATTGGCTTGTTCAAGAAGAGGGGTGGCATTTGCATGAGTGTCATGGACTGTTTTAGGTGTCTCTCCAAAGGTTCATGCAGACCAGATGGAGCTTTCTTGCTTAGAGGTGGCTGAATCTGGAACGTGTGATGCTGAGTCTCAAAGGGTGTGTGATTAGAAACCATTACACATGAGTGATTGATTGGTTTGACATGACTCTAATCCTGGTAGTCCAGATGGGAGAGAGGGAGAAAGACACTGTTAAGGCCTCTTGTTGTTTTTTTCTATCTTATGGCCACCGTGAACTATTTCTCTGCAATGCCCTTCTGCCACGTGCCATTCTGTCTTGTTGCCAGCCAATTATGGACTGAAACCTCTATGAACTGTAAACTAAGTAAATCCCTTTCCCCTTTAATGCTAGGTGTCAGGTATTTTGTCTCAGCAATGAGAGAAAAAATAATTGACACAATGTAAGGGAGTGGATTTAGATTTTTAAAGATGGTTAGATAGCTAGCAGAGAGTAAGAACAATAACAAAATAGGAAGAATAATTTCAAGAAATCTATTTTGACTGTAGGCAATAACACCATATGTCATTTTTGAAAATTACTGAGAATTTTAAGTGTTCTCACCTGTGGGAAGAAAAGTTTGTACAATACTCTATACGGAAATACCCCCAAATCAGCTATTACGCCATGTATACATATTTCAAACATCTTGTTGTGTGTGATAAATATATACAACTTTTGTTAATTTAATTAATTAAATTGTTTTTTTTAATGTAATGACATAAGGCTGGAGGAAAAAAAAAAACGTGAAAGACCTTGCAAGCCAAGAAAAAGAATTTGGATTATATTCTAACCATGGTAGGAATCCACAGGAATGCTTTGGAGGAGTGATGACTTGATATAATCTAATATTTTAAATGATTTCTTTGGAGAAAAAATGAATCAAGGGAAGATTAAATGAAGACACTAAGATTGAGAGCAAGACAAAGATGCCCACCTTCATCGTTGCTATCCAATACTGTATTATATTCTTGCCAAGAAACTTAGCGAAAAGAATTTAGCTAGAAACAAAGGTGCAAAAGCCATAGAAATTACAAAGAAAGTAAAGCTATCTCTATTTCCAGATGGCATGATTTCATAAAAACTTCTAATATAAGAAACCTTAAGGAACCAAAAAATTAACTGTCAGAGTTCATGACAGATTTAATAAAACTGTAAGCTAAAGCATAAATATATAAAAAGTTATTTGCATTATAATATAATAGCAAAAATTATCCAAAAAATGAAATTCAGCAAGCAATTTCATTTACAATGGCATCAAAAAGACACTAGACAGGGCCAGGGATTTAGCTTAGTGGTTCCTGCATCTGCCTTGCAAGCTAAAGGTCCCAAGTTTGATCCCTGGTAAGTACACACCACAGTGCTGGGCGTGGTGGTACACGCCTGTCATCCCAGCACTCGGGAGGCAGAGGCAGGAGGATTGCTGTGAGTTCCAGGCTCACCTGAGCTACATAGTGAGTTCAGGGCCAGCCTGAACTACAAAGCAAGACCCTGTCTCAAAAAAAGAAAAGACACTAGGAAATAAATTTAAACAAGGAAATATAAGAAATACAAACTTAAAAATATAGCACATTGTAAGAAATTTATAAAAGATGTAAACAAATGTGAAGCATCATGAATTGAAAGATTTAATACTAGTAACATAGAACTACTTTTCAAAGTGACTGATACATTCAACACAATTCATATCAAAATTCCAATGGAATTCTTCATAAATGCATGAACTGATTCTATAACTAATAAGAGATTCTATAACTAAGAACTATAACTGATTCTATAACTAAGAAGAGCTAAAATGATCTTGTAAAAAAATAATGAAGTTGGAAGACTCATAATTCCCAATTTCACTTACTACAAAATTATTGTAATAAAAAAATTGACACTGTTATATAAAGATAGATAGACACATATATCAATGGAACAGAATAGAGAATTTAAGAATAAAAATTATTTATAACACTGTAACTTTCTAGGAAAATTGCAAGGCCATTAAATTAGGAAATAATAGTCTTTGCAACAAATAGTACTGGGTCAAAGGGATATCTTCATGCAGAGAATTAATTTCAAATACAGCCTCTCACCACAAGTGAAAGGTAACTCAAAATGAAATCAAAAACATAAATGTAAGAACTAAATATATAAAATTATTGGAAGAAAAGATGGACTGTGAACTAGAAACTTCATGACTGTGAACTAGACAATACTTTCTCTAATACAACAGCAAAAGCACAGCCAATAAAAGAGAAAATAAATAAACCTGACTTCATTAAAATTAAAATATTTTATGTCTCAAAAGATAGCATCAAGAAAATGTAAAAGATGATCCATAGAATGATAGATAATAATTACAAGTCATATATCTGATAAAGGCATATCTAGAATATACAAAGAAATTTTACAGCTCAACAATGAAGACAAATATCTACATCAAAAGTGAAGCAATGGGCTGAGGATTTAGCTTACTGGTTCCAGTGCCTGCCTTGCAAGCACAAGGTCCTAGGATTAATCCTCAGTAACCACATACAACAATGCCGGGTGTGGAGACTGACGCCCACCAGCAATCAGTACCACATACCACAGTGCCAGGTATAATAGCTCACGCCTGTAATCCCAGCACTTGGGAGGCTCAGGTAGGAGGACTTCTGAGTTCGAGGCTGAGTTCAGGACCAGCTTGAACTACAAAGCGAGATCCTCTCTCAAAAAACTAAAAAAAAAAGGAAGGAAGGACTTGAATAGATAAATCTCTAAAGAAGACACACAAGTGGCCAGTGAAGACATCAAAACATGTCCTTAGTCATTAGGCATGTTAAAACCACAAGGAGTTGCCAACTGACATCTATTAGGATGGCTATAATTTTTTAGAAAGATGATTAATAAAAAGCATGAGGAAGGCTATGGATAAATTGAGGCCCTCACATAAGCTGGTGACAATGTAAAATAGCACAGCCACTTGATAAACAGCTCGATAGTTCATCAAAAAGTCAAGCACAGAGTTGCCATATGACACATTGATTTCACTCCTAAGTATATATGCTTGAAAGAATCAAAAAGGTATGTTCACTCAAAAATTTATACAAAAATGTTCGTAATAGCATTATTCATAATAGCTCAAAAGTGCAAACAGCACAGATGTCCATGAGTTGATGGATGAGTAAACAAAAATGGGTGTACACACAATGAGATGTTCATCTTTAAAAAAGAATGAAGTACTGATCTAAGTTACAATGTGGCTTAGGCTCAAAATCATTATGCTAAGTGGAAGATGCTAACAAAAATGTCCATACACCGTAAGCTGCCACAAGTATATAAAGTATTCAGAATAGGTAAATCCAGATGGGCAGAAAACAAATTAATGGTTACCACGGGGTGGGGAGAGAACAGAGGAGTGACTGCCAATGGATACAGGGTTCATTTGGCCGAGTTCATGTAACTATTATGGAACTGAGTATTGATAATACTTGCAAAATTTTGTGACTATACTAAAAACAACTTAACTGTGCAATTAAATATGGTATGTTGCAATTATATTTCAGAAAAATAAAGAAAAGAATGGAAAATAATTGGCTGGGGATTTAGCTCAGTGGTTCTGGCGCCTGCCTTGCAAGTACAAGGGTGGATTCAATCCTCGTAGCCACATACCACAATGCCATGTGTGGTGCAAGGCTAAACTGAAGGCCAGCCTGAGCTACCAAAACAAAACCCTGTCTCAAAAAAAAAAAAAAAAAGAAGGGAAAGGAAGAAATAGAAGGAAGGGGAGTGGTGGGAGTGAGATCGGAAGAAGGAAGATAGGAAAGTAAGAGAAGATAAAGAATTTGTTCCGAACCAGACATACAAAGTGTTAGCACTGGCTCTCTGCAAATTTTCGGTTAAAAGAAAAATTCCATCTTTATGTATTTTTCCATTTATCTTAAATTTTAAAATTAATTTAAGATATTAATTTTATACATTTTAGAGGTAATTTAGAAATTGCTGCTTGTTTCTAAAACAAGAAAAGAAACACTTTTGCATTTTGAATTCTAAATTGTGACCCCTGCTATTATGCTCATGGCATTATCAGAATAGTTAAGATTTGCACATGACCACAACATGTTTGCTTTTACTTCTACAATTCAAACAAAATTTTTAATAACTTCATTAGTTATTTTTGTTTTTGTTTTTTGAGGGCAGGGTTTCACTATGCAGTTCAAGATAGCCTTGAACTCATTACAGCGCCCAGACTGGCCTTGAATCCACAATATCCTCCTGTCTCAGCCTCCCAAGTGCTGGGATTACATGTGCCACGATGCTCAGATTCATTAGTCACTTTGGAAATGCCTAATTTCTTTTAAACATTCAGTTTCTTCCATTTGCTCTGATAGTTTACTTATTGTTGGCATCTATTTCAAGAAGAGAAAAGCAGTGTCTTTGCTGAGCTTGCTATAACATAATGCTCTGGACTGTGTCTCTCAGACAGCAGGTATGTCCTTCTCACCGTTCTAGAAGCTGGAAATCCAAGCATGGTGGAGTTCTGGTGAGGGCTGTCTTCCATACTATCAACTTATTGTATCTTCAGTAGGAGGATAATAGAGAGGGCAAGCGAAGGCTTTCACATGGCTCCTACATAGGCACTCATACGGAATTCACATTTATGATCTCCTCTTATCTTTGCTATATCCCAAAGGACTCAGGTCCCTATACAGTCACATGGGAAAGGAAGTGTAAAGTTTCTATTGTGAATTTTGGACAGATACATAATAGTGGTTTGTTTGGCATTTGATATACAAAAAGTAAAGCAGGGTTCAATGTTGACAACAGTGTAAAGATAAAGAACCATGAAGTTTCTTAGTGAAATTATGAATAGCTATATAATTTGACTGGCATTTCACATTCCTGAAAGTTCATATAATAAATACCATGTACTTTGAAAAAAAATTTAAAGAAAGCCAGCTAAAAGATCGCTATGGTGGTTTGGCTAAGGAAAGATACTCACTTGGATTAGTCTGTTAATAATGAAGTTGGACATTAATTGATTCAGGATACATTCATGAAATACAATCAGTTGGACTTGGGGTGAATGGGTTGTGAAGTTGACAGAGAGAGATAATCATAGTTTCTGACTTGTAAATGTGAATAAAGCTGCCCACCAATTGCTGAAATAAGGAAGATAGGAGAAAGACAAGTAAGGTTAGAAAAAGGAAGAAACAATGAATTTACTTTCTGAACACTTCCAGTACAAGATGTAAAGATGAAAAGTAGGTTTAATATCAGGCTTAAAACTCAGAAACTGGATAAAAGATAAACTTGCCAGTTATAGGACAGGCATATGAATAAAGTGTTTGGCTTTAAAATATGAATATCTTTTTACCCAGCAATCTCATTTCTAGAAGAGGATAAAAAAGGGAGAGAATTATAATTTTCTCTACCTAATAAACTTTTTACTTAACTATCTATGTAACCTTTTATTGGACTCCACTGAATCTATTGGACTCTATATAAAGTTATCAAATCAAAGGGCTGAGCATTTATCTGCATAATCGGGTCAATCTGAATAATTTCTGAACCACTTTCCCATTTTCATCTTAATATTAGCTTTGAGTAAAGACAAATTAGTGTTTATCTCTGTGCTTAGCCTACACAAACGGATTTTATGTACCCAGTTATCTACAGAGACCCTTGTAGTAAACTTAAAAGGACTTTTAGGTTTATTTTGACAAAGTTTTGTAAGGATATGACAATGTATAAAAAAGTTCAAAACAAATTTCATTCATCTTGGAGTATGGACTGCTGGATTTGATAACAAAATTAGGTATTGTTCTGTTTAAAGGGACATCATTGCAAACATACGCTTCCAGGGTTTTGCTACTTTTCTCATTGTTTGTTGGAGTGATGACATATCCTTGTAGTAGCAGCATGTGAGAGCCTAAGGCAGGAGGATTGCTTTGGGTTCAAAGGCCAGCCGGGGCTTCATGGTGAGTTGGTACTGTCTTACATAGTGACAGCTTGTCTCATAAAAACAAACAAGGGATGAGGATGTAGCTCAGTGGTTCTGCCGCCTTCTTGAAAAGTGCAAGGTTCTCTGTTCTGGAAGGAAAAAAAAAGTAAATAAATACCACGTAGACTACCAGAATAATCATGCAAGATAAACACTTGCCACACCTTGACTGTGACACACTCAGAGGTCATGGTTTTGGTCAGAAGCATACACTCCTGTCACTAACTCATTATCTTACATAAATGTAGGTGTTACGTGTGTTACTGAGTGTTGTTAGAAACACTTGTGATAGATTACAAAGTCTTTCCGTGGAAGTTAACACATCTAGAAAAAACAGCACAGTCTTCCTGAATTTAACATAAGAATGTATTGTTACATCCATTTCTGTAAAGTAAGAACTTTTGTATGTAGTTGCATTTTGCATTTAGCTGTATATTTCGATTCTTCATAGTCTACTTTTTCTAACACACTTGATTTAGAAGAAAATAAAGTTATATGTCATATTATATTCAGATTTTAAATATGATAGTAATATTATCTGGTTAGCAACCTGCATTATTTAAAGGCATAGATATTTAAGGGTTTTCATCACTAACTTATTCAATAAAAGTATCAACCAGCACATGTTACCAAAAAAAACCATGATTTTGCAAGAGAAAATGTCACTGTTAATTTATCATGCAGTTTCTAAAAATGGCTGTGTGCTTCTCACATACAACTGGAACTGAGTATATTCAATCTTTCTAAAGAATGTTAAAGATACTGGTTGTATCTCTTGTGTCTAGATGTTCCTCAAAGCCTCACATGGTCATAGGCAGAGTTTTTCAGAGATGCTTGATCTATGATGTGTGATGCTGGGATCAAGAATGTGATACTGGGGGCCGGGGAGTTAGCTCAGTGGTTCCAGTGCCTGTCTTGCAAGCGCAAGGGCCCGGGTTCGATTCCCCGGTAACCACATAACAATACTGGGTGTGGAGACCCACACTCAGCAGCAACCAGTACCACATACCACAGTGCCGGGCGTGGTGGCTCATGCCTGTAATCCCAGCACTCGGGAGGCAGAGG
>PVIR01040471.1:0-13317 GCA_004026965.1 Petromus typicus | reverse complement strand
ATTTCTGTAGTTCAATAAAAGTGTTTTTAGTTCTTTATGAGTCCCATAACTGTTTACTCAAATGAATTTTAGGGTGGGGTGGGCCATGAGTAGTTTTATAGCAATAAAGGACTATCTTATAGAAATCTGAAAAAAAAAAACCAAAAAAAAGAAATCTGCTCATTCCTTACTTATTTTTACAGCTCCCCAACATTGACTCAAATTTACAACCATTTACTTAGGCATATCTTAAATTTGTTCTGGAAAAGATTAACTTCACACACAGACACTGTCATATATGTATAATGCACAAGTCTACTGGCTAGTGTTCTGTCTTCTCAAGACAATATTACATTTGTATCATGAGGAAAGGAACATTTAAATGTATTAAAAATGTTCTGGGGTTTTGTAGTATAAATTCAGAAAAACACTGTGGATACAACTTTAAAGGTCCTAGGATATGTTTTAAAAGTATGATTATATATTTTAGTATTTGCCATTTGAGAAAGAAAGAGTATAGGTAAAAAATGGATCAAGATCATCCTAATTAGTTCTCTATGATCATTATACAGAAAAGCCAAAAACTGTCCTCTTGACTTCAGAAAAAGACCACATCCAAATCATTCAAGATATAATGAATTCTCTTCCCTAATTACACACCTAATAAACACATTGGAGAAAGCTGGATGAAATAAAGCAGTGCCTCAAAATTACCTGAATGCCTAACCGTAGAATAGAGAGAGCGCCATAGAAATGGAGAGCTGCTTTCCCCAGACAGGATAGGTAAGGTGATGCTGCCATAACAAACACCCTTCATACTTGTTTGAAATTTAAAGAGACCCAATTCTCGCTCCACTTCCTGAGCATCGCTAGAGGACTGAAGAATGTTTGGTATCCTCTGTACTCTGAGATCCCAGTTGATGGAGAAACCGCTATCTATAATGCTGCAAATCAGTCTGGCAAAGAGAACATACGCTCTTGCGAGCCTCGCACCAACAACAACCTGCTCACAAATCATGAGCAAAGACCAGGCATCCAACTCTGGGACACAACAAAGGTAATCCTGCTCTGCAGGAGAAAAGAACAGATCTCAGTGAAGGTCACTTTTACACACTGGTTTACTTTATATGTTCATCTTAAAGTTACTCAATGTTCACTCGATATAAATTTATTATTATCAAAGAGAAAGTTTTAAATTATCAACAGGAAAAACTGACAACATAAGTAAGCACTTATTCTTTGGCACTGAATGTGTACAACAGTCAGATCATCCTTTATCCTGACAGTAATAAGCAGCTAATGCAGTAACATAAAATGGACTGTGAAATGATCAGAATTTTACTGTGAGAAGATCATTCTCCAATTTCAAAATTTATCAGGTTCTATGTAGGTGGACTTACAGATGTAGTAGCCCTTTGCCTACTACAATAAAACATAAAAATGTTTTTAAAAAGAAAGAAAGAAATGATCATTCTATTTTCTAGTGAGACACTGTCTAGATTGTGTAGTACTCCTTTAAACCAAAGGCAGGGAAAACACTTAGGAGACATAAATCCCAGAAATGAGGATGAACTTCAGCATAGAGTGCAAGTCAGACTGAACTGAAGCAGGTAGACCTGAGAAAAATTAGTCACTTGAAAAGACTTAGTCATTGACCAAGAAGGTTAAGAGAGAGAGAGAGAGAGAGATAATCTAAGATGTTTCACGGTGTTTTCTACTGGGCATCCCTGAAATGTTACTGGAAATTTCTGCAGAAGGTTCCAGTCTCCTGCCCAGTATGCAACATGGTGCAAAGGGTAAAACAAATTAAAGACAGAACTTATAGAGTTGGAAAGCAGGGATCCAGGATGACCAGTTCTAGTACAACCAGCAAAGGTGCTGACCAGCCCAAGCCATTGATTTTTATTAGTAATTGATTGATTGAGCTATGTACTACATATGAGGATGGATGCACAATCAATTAATTTCTATGGAAATTAATCTAAGAAAACCTTGTAAAAGACAAGACAAAGCACTCTCAAATTAGGAACAGAACAAATGACACGGTTAGAATTAGAACATTTCCTTCTAGTAACAAGGTTTTCATTGTGGGAATGGAATTTGGGTGCAAGTTCTCTGAGCTCACCGCAGAGCTTCGGCTGGACTTGTTTCTCAAAACAAGCCAGTTATGGGTTTAACACATCACAGCCTGCTTTGAGCATAATCAATATTGCAGTTTCCTAGAGTTTTCTCTTTTGGCCAATGAAGCTAATAATTCCTTCACCAAGAAGAAAATGAACACAGAGAGGCTGATTTAAGAGAGGGTAATAAAGAGTTCCAGGAGCACATTGAGTAGGTGGCAGGCATATATATGTGTAAATACCAAACAATTTTGGGGAAATTACTCTATCATTTTAAGTGTGTGCATTTCAAATACAACTGACCAGACCCTTACTGCTAGCCAGAGTAATCTGTCCTCCTAATTTAGGAGTAAATAAGTGGCCCAATCTGGATCTATAAGAGGTTTCCTGGGGAAACCTAGGAAGTTCTTTTTTCCGAAGGAAGATCTTTTTCTGGTACCAAGGATCGAACTGAGGATCTTGCACCTGCTTCCTAAGGAAGTTCAAGAAAGATGTTTGGGCTTTTCACGACAATCCCACTTGCAACTAGAGTATAATCACTGAGTCCTGGCAGCTATAGTTGACACAGCAAAGGAAAAAGATGCCTAAAATTAAACCATTGGGGGGACTAAGATGATGCTTACATATAAATTCGTGGCTTCAGCTCTATCAACACTTTTATATAAAGTAACAGATTCATATTTTGGTTTAAACTGCACTGAATCAGCATTTTGTTCCTTGTAAATGAGAAAAACTTATGAACCTTTGATGAAGGTAAACTATCCAGAAAAAAAGTAAGATAGACACTATTTGAGGCCCTCAAAGTATTTGGAGCTACTTGGGCAACTATCAGGGATTGGAAAGAGGATTTCTAGTGGTGAAGCATTCAATTTAACCTTTAAACTTCCTACTCATTCTAAGACTCCATGGAAATGCATTTAGTCTTCCACCAGAAATAGTCTTCTTCTCCTGAATTCTTTCATTATTTCTTCCTCTGCTTAATGATTATTTTTAGAGAGCTGCTTAACAGCCATATGATTGGAGGATGAGCAAAGAGTAAAGAAAGAAGTAGGAAGATAGAGTCCAGAACAGAAAGGACACTAATTTAGCACTAATAATAGGGAATAAAAAAATTTTTCAAATTTTCAGAGATGATTCACTTTGTCCTTCATAGTATGTTCCCCTAGTACCATTCAACATAGACAATATCAATTTAGCATGAGCTGATAAATGAAGTGTGCTGTTTGTGGGGATAGTGAAACCAAAAGATCCAAAAGGACACTGCTCAGGCCATATTACCAGCCACAGTCCTAACCACAGGGTGACAGGTGGAAAGCAGAAGGGAGTTCCTATTGCATGTAGCTAACATCCCAACTAGTAATGCATGTGTGGGGTGCGTCCTCCTCTGGGTAAAAAGCCCTTCTGAGGTCTAAGCATCTGTTTAGCCATCTTGATGTTTCTCCCCTAGTATCTAATACAGAGTTTTGCACTCAGTCAGCACTAAATAAATGTCTACCAAGAGCATTAAAATGTAAAAATCAGAATTTTCTGGAATACTCATAATCAAATGTGCTTATCAGAAAAAAATCACACAGATGTTTTTGAAGCAAGCAGAATCCAAATTACTCATTCATGATTTCTGCTGATCATATTAGAATCATCATTTCTGCTGATCATTGGATTCACCTCTACTAGAAGGGAAAAAAAAACCTTAAAATACCATTGACTTTTTTTTTTACCCAATAAGCAATATTTAAACATGAAACTTGAGCAGAATAAAGCCTTCAGCTGCAGATGAGTCCTTATCACAAGCCATTTCCTCTCAGCAAGTAGTCCTCCTGTCATTCCCTGGGAAATGACCTTTGCTGCTGCTTCTCACCAGATGCATCACCTGAATAAAAAGCACACGTGACACAGTGTCATGTGTTCACTCACTCGGCCCCAAGCAAACATGAGGAGATTGCACCTTCTGATTCAGCAAACCGGAGTCTTAGGTCACCCATTACTTCGGAGGGATACACGAGCTGACTCAGAAGAGTCATGCTCATCACTCCAGAAAGAAGCCAGTCAGCGTCAAGGTCTCCCCCTCATTAATCATTCTTTAATAAATCGGAGTGTATTTGAGTCACAAGTCTGTGACAACCCTATGAAACTTTAAGAAGAAAGAAACATGTAAATTCAAGTGCTAAGGCAAAGCCTTACTGGGAAGTTGACACAGTCTCCTGCTTTCCATATGATATTATTCCTTTCCATATGATGAGGCCGAGCTCTGCAACCAGGACACGTTTCTCTCTTGATGTTTCTCTAGTCTTGTGGTGGAGCAGCTTAAAAATGGAGGAGGAAGGAGGGTGGTACTTGCAAGAAATGGAAGAGCAAAGAGAAGGAAAAAGAATGAGAACAAAGAAGAAAAACAATATCTTTTGCATTCACCAAAAGAAATGCATTTCTCTGAAGTCTTTGCATCCTTCACGTAAGTTTATATTTCGTAGGCAGGGCATACATATTTGCCTATTTTTAATACTTTCACTGGACAAAGTAGAACTCTCAGGACAATCAGGCTGTAAGTGAATTATGGAAGCTAACTGCAGAAAGAAGACAGGAACCAAAGGAGCTGTTTAGCACGGGTGGCTAAGAACACTGGCTGTAGAACGGGGCCCTGCCAGGTTCCAAACAGAATGTGAGCTCACATTCAAACGACCTTCCACCACTCTCTCGACCTGCAGACGTGGTTTGGTATGCTATTAAACCTAAAAACACTCTGTTTTCACATTTGTTCACAGGAAATAATAAAACTTACCTTACTGGATTTTGTTTCAGGTAAATTGAGATAATGTCTATAAAGAAGGATTGGCAAGAACATGGCATTTAATAAATAATCAATAAATGATAACCATTAGTATCAATGTAAAAGCTGTTGAAATGTTGACTTTGACCTCAACAAAGCAAGATTAGTAAAATTCCACACACTTGGAAATAATTATTGTCTTTCTTTCCTTTTGCTTTTATAACTAAGCCAAGTCAAGTTCTAGAAGCCAAGTGGCCTGCCAGTGCCACTTAGTAGATCTAATTGCTTTCTTTTATTATAATTACAGCACTGGTAGCTTTGTATTTGAATTGCAAATAGACCCTTCAACGTGTCCTGAAATTTGGGTTGTCTCTGATGGTTCAAAACCTAACAAGTTCCAAATATTCAGCAACAATAAATTACTTTTTTAAAAAATTGGGGTCGGGGAACAGCTCAGTGGCATAGCACCTGCCTGGCAAGCTGTGGCCCTGAGTTCGATTTCTGATATAGGAAAAACAAATTAATAAAAATAAATCATAGAGGAGTACACATTAGTGGTCTGAAAAAAAGAACATTCTGTGTTGCAACACTAACATTAATTAGGAAATGTTCCCTTAGGCCAGGAAGCAACTTAATGTGATTTGAAGCCAGTGGATAACTGGTGTCTAGAGAGTACCCTGGGCTAAAGCCAAGATCCTCCTCCCTACACCTGTGAGCCCTGGAAGAATATCTAACTGAGCAGTTGCTATATACCCACCCCATTCTAAGTGCTTATATGTACAAATATTTGATCCTCAGGCCACCCCATAAGTATGATTTTTATGCCCATTTCATGGGTGGAAATCTTAGGCACACAGAGACTAATCTGCTTGTTCAAGGTTACAGAGCTAGCAACTGGATTAGGCTGTATTCAAACCAGTTGTACTAAATGCTAGTCCTTGGGTTCTATTACAATTCATAACTACATGTAGAAGCACAAAATGTTTGGTAGAATTTGTCATTCCCGCCTGTGGTGTGAAAAACTTATAGCTACTGTGAAACAGGAGATGAAACGGTGCTGATATCAGGAAACTAAAGGTTTCCTCTCTCATTTGGATTGGAGGCGTGGGGCCTCCACATTAACTGGAAATAAACTGATTAGCCAAAGAAAAGACAAGGATCACTTACATGAGCTCTTAACAGTAAGTGTCAGGGGCTCGTGTGAATCAATGTAATGGAAGGTGGTCTACAGCAAGGAAGGTCCTGCCCTACTGTTGGATGCTACTGGTAAGGGGAAGACTTTCTGCACCACAGGTGATTCTGCAGGAACCTTAAGAAGTGGTCAGTGGTAACTACGTTTTCAAGAGGATGTGCTTGAGAAGAAGGTGTCAGATAAGATGTTTTTCCATGTCTTCTATAACTCAATGTTATCATTTTTAATTTAATCTTTATTGGTACATTATGAATACACAACATCATCACATTCAACATTGCAGAATATGACATGACTTAATTCTCATTTTTTCCCCTTTCCTACCACCCTGCAACCCCCACCCCCTATATACATAATCTGTTTCCTTTTTTCTTTATTATTACCACATTCATTTTCCCCTCATTGTTTACCCCTACACTCTCTTTCCTTTTAAATATCTTCTATTTCACAATATCAACTATATATACTACAACTCATTTACAACTTCATTTTCTCATACCAGAGAAAAGATACAATATTTACACATCTGTGACCTATTTATTTTCAATGTTATCATTTAAAAATAATCTTTATACCAACTCTGGTCAGGGAAACCCAGCACCAACACAGTCATCTCTAAGATAGGTGCGTGCAGATAGGTTACCTCAGAATAAATTCAGATTAGCTTCAGATACCCTGCATTAATGATTAGTTCTTAGTTACTGTATTTGAAAGCCTCTGGACTTTTGGGCCCGACATTCTTCATATCCATAAGTAATAGTAGCAGAGTAATGTAATTTTCAGTATAGATAGCTCCTGGCCCATAACAGGGGTTAAGTACCTATTTATTGGACAAATGAATCATTGTACATATTAATTTATCTTATGCTAATAGAGATAAATGTTAGCTTTCCATATGCTTATTGCATTGCTTACTTGAAATATTTGTTTTTATCTATAAGTAAACATAACAATTATGGTGAGATAACTTAAAGTTTAAGTAAATTAGGGAAAAATCATGTTCTCACACACTGGATAGAAAAATCAATATCAGTTAACCATTTTCCTGAAACTATTCCTTTTCATGTCACTGTTATGGTTATATATCTAAAATTTTCATATGTAGAAGAGGTCGATCATAAAGGCATTGGCTCAAGCAGTATGAAAGCTGAGATGTTCCATCATCTGCCTTCTGCAAGCCGGAGACATGGTATAGTTTGAAAGCCCAAGGGCCAAAGGGCTGGTGGTTTCATTCCCAGTCTGAGTGTAGACTCGAGAAGTAACAGCACCAAAGGCACAGAAAGACCAACATCCCAGCTCCAGCACCGGGCAGAGGAAGAGATCCCAGAACTCCTCTAGCAATATGTTCTGCTCAGGCTCTTAACAAACTGCATGGTGTACATCCACAATGGACCAACTATCAGTTACACAAAAACACACCAGATGTGACAGCAATTTAAAAAAAAGGAAACAAAGTGTATGGATATAGGGGGCAAGGAGTTGCAGGTTGGGTGGGAGAAGGGAAAAAATGAGAGTCAAGTCGTGTGTGTCATTCTGGTAGAAACTCTCAATGTTGAGTGCGATGATGATGTGTATTCATAATGTACCAATAAAGTTCTGACTTAAAAACAGATATTAAAAAAGTAAAAAACACGTCAAAGCATAATCCAAAGGCGCACCAGAATATCCAGAAATCACTGAAAACTACAAATCCACAGAATGTCTGCAGCAGCGAGGAGACCTTGGCAATGGGAGCCAACCACCCTGCGCTCACAGCCCAACCTCCCATCTACTGGCCTCATAACCCTCACAGGCGAACTACTGCTTTCCTGATTGGTGAAAACTCTTTGGGTGGGCAGGTCTGGTCAGTGCCGCTGACTGGTCATTGGCTAAAAAGCTCCCTAGAATGTGAACTCCAGGAAGGCAGGGATTTTTGGCTCAGGGGGGCATCGGCCAGTTTTTGTCCTCCTATGTATTCCTAGCAACTGGCCTGATATCTGTGCCACTGTGTTTGCTTGACGAACTAAATAAAATAGCTCCCGGAAGTGTTTCCTTTTCCTACTCTTTGAAGTCTGCTAAAGTGCATGCTTCCAGCACAGGTACTAGTTTCATCTCTGCTGTTCACTGAATAGACGTCAAGGGTAGAGAGAAGGAAACAATTCAGAGAGAGGCCTGAGGACAGTGGGCTCATGTATTAAAGCAAAGAGAAGCTTTTACAGTCCCATCGGTGAATACTCCAAAAGAACAGGTTCGTCAAGTAGAAGAACATAGACCACTGGCAAGCTGGAGAGGTTTTTATGAGACTCGACATCTCAAAGCTCAGGGTTCAGATCACAAGCAGCTGTGGGTGGGGTGCTGTAGAAAATGCCGATGCACGCACTCTGCTCGGATCCTCTGGTTCAAAAATACGCTTTCTTCACATTGGTGAATGCTCTTTGGCAGGTGCGTGTGGAACCACCTCTGAGGAATCAAAGAGGAAAAGAGGAGAAGTCCACTGTGCCAAAGTCAACCTCTGCAGGTTTCCCGGCTGTGCCAAGCGCTGACCTGGTGGGGAGGCTTCACTGTGTGGGTAACGTGATTTCATATTTTTGGGTGGAAAATCAGCTGAGCGTGCCAAAGATCAATATTGTGTTTCATCTGAGATTCTCTCTTCTCTTTCTCCTGCCACACCTTTCAAACTGTGGTGAGGAGAACAATAACAAGCCTGTATTACTCAGTTTCATCAAGGCTAGCTCTTATATATCTCCTTAAAATTATCTGTTCATTGTACAAACTTAAACTTTGAAACACAGAGGAAGGAAATAAAAGCAGACTTTTGCCCTTTGATGTTTTATCATGGATGGCCTTTTCTTACCTCATAAATGTATTTTATATTGAAAATTTCTGCTAAGAAACCTAAAGTATGTCAAATTGTTAGCTAACTCTTATTATTAAGTTCCAGAAGAGTTAGAGGTGGAAACAGGAAATAGTTTCATTACCAATAAATACATCTTCGTTTTATAAGGACGCAATGTAGATCAGAATAAAAAGGGGAAAGGCCATCAGAATGAAAAAAATTAATCTGATTTCAAAAATCACTGTATTTATGAAGAAGTAAAGTGGTAAAGAGAGCAGAAGGGCAAGAACACAATGAATTTCACCCAGATCAGGAGCCTGGCAGGCTGCCTGGCCTCAGAAACAACACAAACCTCAGACGACCACTGATGACCTCTTCGGAGTGATGCTTCTTGACTGTGTGGTCTCACTCACCTTTTTAAAGAAGATTTCGACAAAGCAACACAAAACAGCAATGCAGCCAGTTCTCTGTGATCTGTTCAGAGAGGAAGATACTGTTTGATCTTTCCCAAGCTCTCTGGACAGACTTCCCAGTCTAATGAAGCTACGATGTACAGGTCCAAGGTTAGATTTATGAACCTCCTTCATCTTTTCTTCATTCAACACAGTCCGTACAGAGCTCTGCTATCTAGATTTCATTTTATGTAGCTCACTCCTAATCAGGAAGGTAGGGGTATTTGGCTTATTTTAAATAAGTGAATACTTTGCTTTATCCCCAAACATTTTTATAATGTTCTAATGGTGAACCAATTAGGCCAACTGTTCATTGGCCAATAAATGAACAACTGTAGTATTTATAGAGAAGCTACAAGTTTAAAAAATCGAGCTAAATAACACAGGAAATCTCCAATAGTCTAAAATTTATAGAATTTGTCATGCTTGTTTACTAAGAGAAAACACCAGCACCAGTCCACCTGAGATAACCAGCAATATTGTTGACAAAGTTCCTTCAGTACAAATATTTCTAGACGAAAGAAATAATGTCTCTGAGAACAATCTAATTCCGTAATCTACATGGTGACCAGAAAAGATGTAAATAAAACCCAAACTGAGGATGTCATCATCAAGTTCTTAACGCACCCGTGCACGCCTGAGAGCTAGATCAGACCACCCACTGCTAGGAAGACAGCATGATGCTGCTCAAGATGAAATTGCAGACACAGCTCAGAAGCACTTTTTAAAAATCTGATTTTCAAATTCCCAAGGGGAGTCAACTTTTTAAGAAGAATCCTTTAACATGTTTTTGAAATCTTGGGTAACCTCTAAAGAAATATTTTTCAGTTTCACTGGACAAGGAACAGAGGTTCTAAACGGCAATTTTGTATCGTGCTTAAAATTTAGCTAGGAAAAAGGACAAATCCTATGGGCTTTGTCTTCTTAGAGATTTTTTTTTTTCATAAACAAAGAGAAGGTCCTTATAATGGAAAACTACTTCCAAGATATACAACTTAAGAGAAATATGGGAAAGGAATTATTTTTCTCCAAAATACTTTCCTTCCTTCTCCTTGTTTTAAATGCTTATTGCGGTGGGGTTTTTTTTTCCCCCAAATGGAACAATAGACTCTTATTTTCACAAAATAAACTCTGCAGCAATCAAAAAATACTTTTCTAATGGAAGACAGATAAAAGAAAACCCCCTCCCTAATCAAAACAGCAGCTCTTTTCAGCCCTCTAGTTCATATTCAAATGGAAGAAAATAAAAAAGGCTCTTAACGTAATGATTTTAATGTTTAAAAACTACCAGCCCCACTTTCACATTTCCAAACATGTGCCAAACAACTCAGAGGAGCTGGCGGAAGCGTGAGGAAGATCAGAGAACAAACATTTCTTGGCATGCTGGGAAACTGGGCCTCACCATGCCAGGGGCACAGAAGGATTATGAAATCAAAAGTTGTTCCTCAAGTGAGGAGTGTGTCTGATTGTCTCTTGAATAGTGGGCCTTCTATTTGAGCTTTGTTTTCACACAGGTGCTCAGAACGTTTCATTGCAAATCTAGTTGTGGGTAAAACTATGAAGTAATAGGTAACATTCTGTTTCATGAGCGCTTATGGTATAATAAGTGTTTGTATAAAAATGAATCCCATCTTCACAGCAGTTCCAAGGTATACAACGCAAGCAGATAGAGAAACTGAGGCCCAAATGCTTAACCCATTAACCCTCGGTTATGCAACCGTAATTGGGCCCAAGATTTGAACGAAGTTATTTCTGGCTCAAAAGCATTGGCTCAATCTCCCTCTCCCCCTCACTCTCCACCACTCCCCCGTTTACCCCGAATTCTCATACTTCCCCAGGGTCTTCCTGTCACGGAGGAAATAAAAACAATTCATGTAACTTGTTAATGATTTAATGTGTTTTCTGTCCAAGAATCCAAGAATCGTACTGGAGAAAATAATATTTGAATAAGGGTCTCCAGTGGCAACATTTCAAAGCCTCTAGAAGGAAGGATTTGTTAAGGCTGAGGTGAAACTCAACCACACCTCTCAAGCCTCCTCTTGGAAGGTCACTTGTGTTGTACAAGTCCAGGCTTAGGTATATGAGAGTCTAAGGCAATGTCGCCTGTGGGGAGGTGTAAGCACCACTGACATGACAAAGTGGTCACAATAGACCAGGCCTCACATTGTCATCAATCATTAGTAACTAAAGAGACTTTATCAGTTACCTCAGTTTAGCATCTGCTTATTCTACCAGAAAGAAAATAGAACCATAAGACGTTAGACAACTGCCTTATTAATAGCAAGGCTGGAATTACAATGAGCATCTTCGGTGGGAGTGAGAAGTGGGAGATGCTTGTGGCCCTGAGTCTAACTGAGTCTAACAGTTGATACTTAAAAAGAAAAAAATTAGTGCCATTCAAACTAATCTGACAACTCAAACTGCTGAAGACTGACCTGATAAATCATAAACATAGAGGAGATGCATGATCCAGGCACAAGCTTTTCTCCTCTAAATAATGTCAGGCATGTCAACCCCACATTTTCCATTTAACATTAGGCTTCCTGAAATCCATGACTATCCCAGCTTATGGAATATGTGCAATTTCTAAAAGGAAAAGTGAGCAGTTTTAGAAATTCTGCCCTAATTCTAATGGCACAGCACAAACACTGAGCTTCACTGTAGTGGCTCTTAGATTGAGACTTCCTCAGTTTCAAGAGAGGGGAGTTCTGAAACCCATTTGATTTAATGAGTGTCAGATTCCTCACGACAGGAGAGAAACACACCAGAGAGGCCACTATGATGGATTCTCAACCTCCGAGGTTTCTCAACCCACCATGACTTAGTCCTAAGACTGCCCTTGAAAACCAGGCCCCACTGTCTTAGAAAACAAGTTACACAACAAATGACACCTCCCAAAAGCGTTGTGAGAGAAGTTTCACAGTGGGATAGTCATGCTCAGCAGATGGCCTGCGACAGTCATCACAATCGTACCTGCTCTGAGCACTCACTCTAAACTTTCTGGGCAGAACAGGGACCACTGAGGCCCAGCGTTCCACCTGCACAAATGTCATTTTGTCAAAGAATGAAGGGGAGGCCAGTGTGAGCAGGACTGTGAAGCTGAAGAGATGAAGCTGAGGAGCCCAGCTCTAGTATGGATTTGGGTTTTGTTTTTAAAACACAATCATTTTTCTGGAATGCCATTGGCTAAGATTCTTCCCCCAGCACAGAGTTGGGGAAGGTACACGTTACTAATTGGACTGAAAACCACTTTTAATCCTCTTTGCTATGTTTCCTCTGTAAGGGATGTCAGCGCCAAGTTCCTTATTGAAAAAGGGCAAGAGCAGACAAGATGTTTTCAAGATCTAAAGGCATTCTATCTTCACATCTTAAAAGGTGGCATACAGAAGCCTTGTCCTACTCAAGCATTTCTAAATAATAGGTCACAATCCCTGGGGGTTAAAAAAGTTTCAAGAATGTTTTCATGTGAGAGAGTTTTGGAGAAAGTGTGTCCTGGGCACCAGCACTGCACGGAGTGACAATGCCAGGGGAAAGTGTGTGGGCATGAACAGGAAAGGGAAGTACAGGCGAGAGGAGTCCCTGCTTCTTACTGTGCTTCCCATCCCACGGAACTACTATTAAAAAAAAAGACAGGCCTACCGGCCTCCAAAGCCTAACTCCACCCTGATCTTCTCGTCTATCTTCACAGGCCAGACATGCACTGGACATTCATCTGAAGAGTCGGACAGAGAGCCAGAATAACCCTCAGGGAGATGCACCCCTGGCCATGCTGACCAAAAGCAGCGGGAGCAGAGGCACCCATGACTGTGCCCCAAAGGCAAAGCCGGTATCACTGGTGACGCTACTCACCTTTAGGAAGTAGACAACTTCCCAGAGATCAGATAGTGCTGCTGAGTTACTGGAAGATTTCAATTTCTTCACAGGAAGCAGGTGAACCCTACCTGACACCCCACTCGAACACAGAACCCAGCTATGAGTCATTTTGAAGTTGAACC